>JAOWBU010000871.1:0-25000 GCA_026212405.1 Petrea volubilis
CAGAGAAAGAGAGTTGATCTCCACGAATTTATGCTACTTAAGGTAAAGCCACCATTACCTGCTTGGCTTCTGGATCTTGAGGGTACATATCTAAGTGCTCTCGGAACCCTAGTTCGTCTCTCGTGCAAAACCACACCAGGTTCGGCCTAACATAGTACCAAAAAGTTAACAAGTAAATTTGCTTATATAAGAAAATTATTACAAACGATGGTATTTAATTTTTTTTCAGGTTTTGTGAGCCTAGCCCGATCATTTTAATTAGGCCCAAACTAATTGACTCAAATCAAATGTGTCTGAGCCTAGCCCGATCATTTTAATTAGGCCCAAACTAATTGACTCAAATCCAATGTGTCTGGGCCTGGGTCTAATACCCCAGATTTAATACCCACTGGAGAAAATTTATTAAATTAAATATTTCGAACCTTGCAACCAAGGAGTGTGCCTCATGCGCACAAGGTGCAAAAGTTGATCTACATTAAGAAGAAGTCTATTTTGCCCCTATTTTTGATTGAATTAATTTTTTTTTCTTTTCTATTCTTTTTTTCATTTCAGTACATTGTCTTCTTCAAAATTACGATACCCTACCCATTCATCTAGGGGTGTTAGTTATTCACCCATCCCGCCAACACGAACACAACCACTCGAAAAAATAAGATTTAGGTCAAATCAAGTTGGACCTGAAAATCAACTCGAAAAATTAAATCAAGAAAAGATGTCCATCACAATATTGGACTACATTTTCGTTTGGGTCAGTGGTCTTCAGGGAGATCACAACTTCCAACCAACATTTTCTTTGAGTTGATGAGCTTTGAAGATAATGATAATATAATAGCATGCATACTTTCTAATGAAAATGAAAACAAATAAATCAAAAATAAACACTTGCAACTAAATATAAAGGAATTCAAAACATACATCAGGGAATATTTGTAATTTGGGAAGAATATTACGTGAAATATTGTGAATTTTTGGGTACTTGTGGTATTCGTGTTCCATGAGTACCCTTTATTTAGATATCTTTTATTTTTCATGATTGAAATTTTCTGAAAAACTTGTGACAGATTAAATCAAGGAAAGCTAATTTAAATATTTCGACTCTATAAAAGATAAGCATTTATCATATCACACTTGCAAGTACTCATTCTTTATCTTTTACACACGCATCATGTCTATACCATGGCCTAGGTAAATAATTCAACATGGTGTTTAATATGGATAAATATTTCACAGTTGCATGTGTGGGCAAACTTTTATTTTCAGGGGTGTAATGGCAAATAGCCCCTTTTATTTTTCCAAATTCGTAAGATTTCCCCACCAAAAATTCAATCGTAATTATGATCATCTCCAGTGGCATAGCCAGAAGATTATTTGTCATTCATATAAATACTAAAAAAATAGGATTATTATAATTTGATGGACTAAACTTTCTCTTTTAAACTAAGAACTAATAAGTCATTTAGATGTACAAGTTTATTTTCAAAATATCCATGTTAGGTTTTGAAAGAGGCATCAAGTATTCTTAAAACTCTAATGACTTTGTTGTTAAGTCCTACTCCAGATCAATCCAATCTATAATAAGAAATAAATACGGATAAGATAATGCTCATCAATATGAAATTTTATATGGAATAAGAAGTTTAATGATACCGATTAACCTCGATTCAATTTATTATCTTGGGGTCTCATACTTAAACAAATCTATGCCTGACTCAAATAATGATTTAAACAAACCCTAATAAAGTAATTTAAAGTGAGTCTAATTACTCTAACACCATAATATAGTTATGGTCCAAGTCCGGAATCATACTCCCAAATTCTATAACATGGATTACGGTAATTGAATGCTCCATAACATAGTACAAGTCGAACTCATCAAGGAAATCATAAAAACTCGTGAAAGCAAACCAAATGAGGTAAAAGTAAAATTAAGAACTTATATTATGGTGCTACTATTATGACAAGATGTATAACGCAAGCATAAAACGAAATCTTAAACTAAAGTATGAAGCTTCTAGTTCATGTATCTCATTATGATGCATCCGGGAATACTAAAGTCAATTGCTGCAAAGTTTGACTAATATATGGTATACTGATATTTGTTGCCCCTCAAGTCATGATTCATGATATTATACCTTTGAAGCAATTGGACTAAAATATATTATCATGATGCTTCTTATACCTCAAGTCATGATTGCTTGTTATAACGCAAGATTACTTGTTTTAGGCATATTTCTTATTTTGATGTAATGGCAAGCATGGTATTTGTAGAGAAAATGGGGCTGCAAGAGAGTTACTCAAGAGGAAGAAAATATTCATTGTTAATCTCATTAGGATGCAATGCACTCTTTCTTTTTAAAAATACGGGGATTTTGGCATTTTCTCTAAAGTTACATATATACCCAAATTTGATTGGTAAATGGTCAAGGGTAATGGCAAACATGGTATTTAGAGAGAAAATGGGGTTGTGAGTGTGTTAACCAAGAGGAAGATGGAGAAAACATGTTATGTTCCTTGTTAATCTCATTAGGAGGCAGTGAACTATTTCTTTTAGAATACAGGGTCTTTGGCATTTTTCTTTAAGATTACATAAATGCCCAAATCTGATTTGTAGAGAAAATGGGGCTGTGGGAGCGTTACTCAAGAGGAAGACAAATAAAACATGTTAATATTCATCCTAAATCTCATTAGGAAGCAGAAGTGCATTCTTTCTTGGGTTTTTGGCATAAGATTCTAAAATAAATTTGGCAGGTGACAATGTTTTTGGCATTTCCTTTAAGATTACATATATAAATGTTCTTTAAGACTGCATATATATATATATATATATTTGTATACACGTAAGATTCTAAAACAAATTCGGCAGGCGACAGATATGCCTCGGTTGATCAATTACACCATGTTTGTGAACTTGAGAGTCGGATGGATGTTATCAATAGAAAGGAAGCGGAAGCTGAAAAGCGATTTTCTGAAATCATAGGCTTGTTTAAAAGTAATTTGAATTCTTACGGCGTCATTATGGGGGCAGGTGGAGTTTTTGGTAGCTATATATCAGATATGGCGAGGCTTTATGTTATCTATGTTTTGCTCGTATTATGTCTTGCTACGGGAGTTGGAATGTTGCTTGTATAGCAGTTTCTCAATTAGAGATGATGAAGTGGCAGTTAGGACAAATGGAGCGTAAAAGAGCTAAATTGGAACAAGATGCTCAATTCATTTAAAACAAGTCTGTCTGTATATGAGAACAATCCACCTGATGAAACTACATCTGAAAGCGAGACTCTAGCTCTATCCAGTCACGTGTACCTAAAATCCTTGAATCACTCAAACAAAAGAAAGGAGCCATGGGTAGAATTATAGATCATACTTTGTGCTTAGTGGCCTTGCCTTTTCAACATTTCTAGCATCTATGGCCTTATGGGCATTTTCAAGACAGTTGGGTAACATTTTTAAACTTTTATATATTATTTTATGTTCCAATTTTATAGAGTATATTTGAATGTAATTTATTTGTTGACAGGAAAGCCTAACTCTGGAGGGCAAGCGTCATCTCCTACATAGAAGGATTCTGATCACTTAGTTTCCTACAAACAGGTTCTTAGTTGCATTCTTCTGCACATTCTATTTCAGCCGTAATTGATGCGAATTACAACCTGATTGAAATAACTCAAGTTTTTGCCTTATGCAACATATCGAGGGGGACCAAAGCCCGGGTTATATACTAGATATGTTAACTCCCCTTAAACTAAATCTCTTTTGGGTTTAGTTAGTTTTTTTTCAGATTGAAGTGTTAAAGATACTGATATTTGGGCTAGATTTTCTTAAGTACATAGAGATTCATGCAGCATTGTTCACTTAAATAGAGTTACTGCATTATTGGTATTCATAGTAATTTCAGCATTTCTGTTAATCAGTTAAGAGTTTTGAAAACAATGCACTCATATTCGTTGAAAAACTCCATATAATCAAAATAGACAATCAAGAAGAGAATAGGACTGAATTTCAGAAGAACCATTCAAGATCTGACATTATGTGGTAGCATTCCTATATGGAACTCTGATGAACACATGAAGATTGAAAACATGGTACTAATTAGGGATACAAAGGAGCCGAACTTTGGTGTTTTTTCAAGGCCCGAGGTCGAGCTCAAACCAATTAACTCGAGCTCAACGAGCTGTCTAATTTGAGGCTCAAGCTAGTCTCGGCTCAATTCGACTGGCTCATTTGGCTCAAAATCATCATGTCAAAGCTGTATATGTTCGAGCTCAAGAACCTATATATGTTCCAATTCGGCTCGAGCACACAACTCCGCCCCCGCTACTCCACAAGCCCAAATCCAGACAAAAATATCTCGCTTTTCTTATACTTTCTATCTCATCATGAGCGGTAAAACAAAAAAAAAAAAATAAAGGAAGAAAACCCACAAGGCCACAACACACAGTGATTGACTGAGAGTTTCACCTTTTTGGCTCCAAGTCAAAAGTGCATATACACCATCCCTAGCAATTAAATTTCGAATCTATGCAATCAAGTTTTTATAGGTCATTGCAAATGCCAACCATCTCACCTTGTTCCTTAAATGAACCCACAACAAATAAACCCTCAATTTGAATTTTTTTAAAAATAGAGAGAAGTACCTGAAATTTCTTAAGCCCACAGCGACAGCGGAGATGCGTCGGAAGAGACTAGGCGGCGGAGATGCGGCGGCAGAGACGAGGCGGGATATGCGAGAGAGAGATAGAAGAGAGAGAGGGTCAGGGGACCAAGGTAGACGAGAGAGATAGAGCCGTGAGAGACGACAGGGAGAAGAGAGACTAGAGAGAGAGCGCCGAGAGAGACGATGGGAGAAGAGGGACGAGAGAGAGAGACAGAGAGAGGATGGCGGAGTTTAGAGAGAAGAGAATGGAAGGGAGGGGTAGGGTTTTCGAACAAAAACCAAATTTGACTCAAAATTTTTCTTTTTTATAATTATATAATATATATATATAATTAAATAAATATTAAAATCTTACTGGCTCATGAGCTTACGAACAATAAATACTGGGCTCAAGCTCAACACGATAATTATACGAATGAGGCTCAAACTTAAATTCATCGAATTCGAACTCAAATATGGGTTGAGCCGGCTCAATTCATTTGTATATCAAGTACTAATAATGTGTAGATTAGAGTTATTCTTCATATTACTTGAATTTTAAGAAACAATGACGTCCTTATAGTAATGAATATATCATTCTGTCAGAAGGTCCAGCCATCTGTTACTTTTTTATGTAATGAGAATATCTTATCTTAACACTAGGGATGTATTTGATTGAATATTCTATAGCATTTATATTTTATGAAACTATTTTAGAAGCACATTTGATTTGATATTGAATTTATTATGAGCCGTGCAACTTAAATTTCAAATGTTATAATATGATAGTTGATAATCTCATCTATTGTAAATTGTTAGATGAAATATACATCAGGGGTTTATTATAATATATATAAAAATATGTGTTAAATTATAATTTCATCAAATTCCATGAAAAATATATATATTTCGTCCTATTTAATATCAATAAAAAATAAAGAGCAAAACGAATTTTATATATTTTTCGTCCATCACTTGTAATTATTACATACTTCAGAAAGTTTATTGTAATTTATAAAATAACATGGATTAAATTATAATTTCGTCAAACCTCAAAGAAGGTAGATGTAATTCATCTTTAATAAGAATTGAAATGCAAAGATGAGAGACAAAAGTGTAATTGCTCACATACGTTAGTCGTTAGGGATTAATTTTACGTTTTTATTTATCTCACCCAAAATATACATGTCACACACTAATGCATGTGTACTTTAAATTAATCACAAAAATTTAATCGATAATCGAAATTAAAATAATATTTACCTTACCCATGAAAAAGAGGATAAATTGATGGTTAAAGGTTTGAAAAATTGTGACGAAAAGCGTCTGAGTGATGGTGGGCTCCAAGCAACATGTTGTTGTCATTCTGTTCTATATTTTAATAATAATAAAATAAAAAAAAGAAAGAAAGAGGATTACACAAGGATGGCCCAGTGAAACAAAACTAATCCAGTGTAACTGCTACTTCTTCCCCAACTTGGCGCAGAAGGCCCAAATTACAAGACTGTAACGGGAATTTAGCTCTAAATGAAATTCAATATTTTGATAATTAGAATCTTCCTTGTAAAATGAGATTAGAGTCTAAATGATATTAAATTGAGTGAATATATAGTATTTGAATTCATATTCGATGAAATTTTAGATATTCATATCCGTATTCCGAATCCGACAGGATATTCAAAGCCTTATATCCAATTTTGAATCTGATGGATATTTTGCGAATTCGGATATATTCGAATCCGTTTAGTATTTCTAAAAATCTAACAAAATTATGGATATCTGAATATCTGAATATTCGTTTTCGTTCACAATTATCCAAATATTTGATTAAGTATCTGAATTCACTTATCCAAATATCAGAATCTGTCTATATAAATAAAAAAAAAATCAAATAATATTTATATAACTTATGTAATTGAAATTTTTTGATATATATTATAATAGTATATACTTATTAATATATGTAAAGTTAATATATTTATTTATATTTTTTGTTCATTGTAAATTACACAGATATGAGTCAATGACATTTTTTTTTCAATCTATTTTACTTATAAGAAGACATTAGAATATATGTACACACACACTACTTCTTCTACTACTACCACCACCACCACCACCACAATTACTACTACTACTACTACTGTTGCTACTACTACTACTACTAATGTTGTTGCTGTTGTTGCTGTTGTTGCTGCTGCTGCTACTACTACTACTACTACTACTAATAATAATAATAATAATAATAATAATAATTTTTTAATATTATTTACCTGGTAGGGATAACGAACGTAATTAGATGAATATATTCATCGGACACACATTCAGAGCGGATAGTACACAAAACGGATATGCAATTGCCATATCCATATCTATTTATTATCGAATACTAGTCATTAGATACAGATAATATTCGCTTTAAACGAATACGGATAATATATCCTATAAACGGATACAAATGCAAATGATAAATAAATTTTTGATTACCCATTTTACAGCCTAAATGAGATGATGAAGTTATCTTCTTGTATGATCTTCGACATTTTTTTAATTTTCTGCTCAAAAGTGTGAAAAATCCAACTAAAATATTGATAAATCATTTCTTCCTGTAATGCCAAAATGAAAATTATACTTCACGAAACATAATTGACTCAAAAGACGGAATAAACACTATATGCCCTATGCTTTTGATCGAAAACAGTCACAATCAAAAGTCAAAAGTATTCTCAATCATCATTACAATAACCTATTATTTGTAAAATTTTACGGGATTTGATATATAATATCTTCAAACATCTATCAAATAATTTACACAAACAAACATGTCGTATATCTAGATTATATTGATAGAATATTTTGTTATATAATCTTGAAGGTATTTATTACAAAAAGAAGACAAATTGTATAAGAGTTTCTTCATAAAAAATACATAACTACTCAAGGTAAGAACCTATTTTTGTGATTTTTATACTTGATTTGAGTAGTAGAATTTTGTACAAAGCACCATTAATGCATCATTTCATAATGGGTTTTCGAAATAACCATTAATTCGACTAGTTGGGTTGGTGGATTTTTTAAAATCCACCATTATGGCAATCCCGTGTACAATGAAGTGAAACAGTTAAACCCTGTCTTTTAATCGCTTGATCGACCAGATGATATCAATAAAGAGATTTTTCTGTGATTGATTGATCGACCGTCTTATATCGATTAAGAGATCTTTTGTTGTATGTGATCGATTGATCGACCATATGACATCGATAAAGCTATCTTTTTGCGATCGATTAATCGACCATATCATATCGATTAAGAGATCTTTTGTTGCATGTGATCGCTTGATCGACCATATAATATCGATTAAGCGATCTTGTGTAAATGATCGATCGCTTAATCGACTATTTTATATCGATCTATTTGTGATCAATTAATCAACGATTTATTGCCGATTAAACGATCTTATGTTGTCTGTCGCTCGATTAATCAACCTTATTATATCGATTAAGCGATCTTTTATAATCAACACATTTTCCCTTTCTCTATTTGTTTTTTTTTTGTACTCGTGATAATTTTGTATTTTTGTTATCTTATTATATAGGTACTTTGTCGGCCGCAATTATTTCAGAAGAATTTGTTATAGATGTTGAATATGGCGAGTGGGCAGAAGAAGAGGCTTGTTGTAGCATGTGTGAGCCCAATATGCAAGTGGTGGATTCATTGTTGTAAGTATATGAATTCGGAGAAATTTATTGTCAAGAAATATATTAGTGAACACACATGTGGGCTGGAGCATATATCAGACCAACATTGCCAAGCATCGGCCAATCTCATAGGAGAATGCGTCAAGGAACAGTTTGTCAAAGGAGAAGGACTCTCATCTAATGGAGTGAAGACTTATGTAAAAAAAAATTGGGATGTTCCGTGAGTTATTGAAAATGTTGGAGGGGGTGACAACTTGCAAAGAATTTTGTGAGAGGACAACAGAGCATGGGTATGCAGTTCTTGAGGCTTATCGCTACATGTTGGAGTCAGAAAATACCGAAAGTAAGACAGATTTGGTGGTCGACTCTAAAAATCAGTTTCAATATTTTTTTGTAGCCTTTGGCCAATGCATACTTGGTTTTTCATTTATGAGAAATGAAATAACTGTTGATGGATGCATTTTGAAAGGAAAGTATGGTGGTACATTGCTAGTGGCCACTACACAAGATAGTGAGAAGCATATTTATCCCATTGCATGGGTTGTGTTGAATTCTAAAAATGATCTGTTCGTGGGAGTGGTTTCTCAAAATTCTAATAGATATAATTCTTGATAGTCACGAGATGTACATAATATCCGATAGACATGGCTCAATCAAGAAGGTTGTGAAACGTTTTTATCCTTTAGCACATCATGGGTATTGTATGAAACATATTGCAGAGAACTTAAAGCAAAAGTTTAGGTGCAGTAATGTCCTTAATCTGTGTTACTTGGCAACTAAATCTTACACAATTGATGAGTTCCAACAACATTTCACACAAATACGCCAACTTAAAAGTAAAGTGGCTCACTACCTTGAGAATGGTATTGGCTTCGAGCGTTGGAGTAGAGCTTATTTTCCTGGTAACAGGTATAATACTATAACGACTAACATTACGGAGTTTATCAACTCAACACTTCTAACCAAAAGAAAATTTTCAATTGATGCTCTTTTTGACTGCAATCCAACTAATCTTGTCAGAGTGGTTTTGTGAGTGTCTTACGGAAATGGTTAAATGCAATACACGATTGGTTCCATCAACAGAAAGTGAACTTCGTGATAGTTTGGAAAACTCAACATCTCTTGATGTTGTACAACTCAAAGTGCATGAGTACCATGTGCGTGACTACGGTCCGAATGTTGTTGTTGATCTTAACAATAATCGATGCGGCTGTAAAGTATTTGATATTAATAGGGTCCCATGGCCTCATGCCATAGCTACTTTTAGACTTATAATTTGCCTGATTTTGGTATGAGATTGTACTCAACCTACTCTTCTGCATATAGGTCTCATGAGTTTTTGCATGCTTATGCAAAACAATCTATCCTATTCCTTCGGAAGATCTGTGGGTGGTTCCTGAATCGATAAAAGATATTATCATTGAACCTCCTAATGTGAATCTATCGAAAGACAGGAAAAGAGTCAAGAGGATCTCAATTGCTTGTGAGGTTCGTCAGAAGAAGAACAAGTGTGGACTATGCAATAAGCCAGGTCACAAGAAAGGAACCTGCAAAGATTTGTGGTTTATGATTAAGTTTATGCCTGTATATATCACTACATTTAATACATGGAATTTCAAGTTGATCATCAATCTTTTTGATCTTTTTGATTCAAATTCTTGTATATATATATATATATATCATTACAATTCAAATAGGCACAGTCGCATAAGAAAGAAAAAAAGAATCCATCCATCGACATGGACAATCGATCAATCGATATAGTAATCGATCCATCGACAAAAACTATCGATTGATCGATATCACCATAACTTGTATTCTGGCCAACCTCATAAGCCCAAGCCTAAAAAATAAAGAAAAAAATCACTCAATCGACTATGGAATATCAATCAATCGACATTAAACTCGATCAATCGACATATACAATCGATCAATTGACATAATTGATATTATCCATCACTTGATCGATATCACCATATCTTGTATTCTGACCAATAGGAAAAAATCGCTTAATCGACATGTAAAGCGATTAATCGATTATATAGGTCGGTCAATCGAAACATAATAATCGATCAATTGACCAATCTCATAAGACCATTTCTTAACGTATATATATAATACATATCTAATCATATAATATATATCTAATATGACATATATATACTATTGCTACATGTATAGTGTACTTGATGTATATATGACACATATCTAATCATATAATATATATATATATCTAATATGACATATATATATATATATACTATTGATATATATATAGTAGACTTGACATATATAATAATATATATTGCTTGACATATATACTATTGTTATATATACATGATCACTTGTATATACAGAATATATAGTTTGTTTCATTCTTGACATATACATAATACATATATATATAATCATATATATAATATGACATATATCTACTATAAATATCCAATCATACTATAAATATATATATATATATCTAATATGACATATATATACAATTGATATATATACAGTGTACTTGACATATATATAATACATATCTAATCATATAATATTTGAAGTCTTATAGTTTTCGCTTGATCGATTATCTTGATCGCTTGCTCGATTACTAGTTTGTTTCCTACTGCAAAAAGTATGAAGCACATACATGAAAAAAAAGAAGAGGAAAGTGAATAGATAACATAAGAAAGAAAATAAATAACTTCACGCATTAAATGGATATTTGTTGACATGGTGACTCCATTTTTACTCAAGCAGATTGCCGATTGGCTCATTGTGACCCGTCGCTTTCAATACCTTGGGGAATAATAGACAAGCTGGTGCCAACAACTTCTTAAGCTCCGTCCCTCGACAAATTTTGGTATTGCAATCTAGAACATGCACTTCCCCCTTCTCTAAAAACCAAGCAACGGCAATCCAATGCTGGTTGTGTATGTTCAAAACTCCATATACTTTCTTGAATCCCCACCATGGGTCTGCATATTTGGGTTCATTGCCATTTGCGTAATCTAATAAGTTTGGGGAAATATGCATTAGTTCAATTGCATCATTCAAAGTTTCATTGTCGGTATACCCAAAACTATCAATTTTCGAAGTGTCCATCCCATCTCTAACCCGCTCATAAGAAAAATGTAGCTGCTGCATAAAATGACAATCGACAAAAGCTATTTGTTGATCATAGAAATTCGGATAATTTCTCTATTTCATCCTCATTAGACATAGAGCTTTGTCGATATGTTGTGCCAAAATGAAAAACATGTAAGCAAATTATATTTTGTATTACTCATAAAAAATCGATCAATCGATAAAGGTGTCGATCAATCGACAGTAAACATTGATCAATCGATAACTATATCGATCAATCGATAGTAAACATCGATCAATTGACACAAATCATAATTTTTGAAAATTATATTCTCATAAAATATCGATCAATCGACAAAAAACATCAATCAATCAATATATGTATTGATCAATCGACATTGAAAATCAATCAATCGATATATGTATCGATCAATCGACATTAAAAATTGATCAATCGATATATGTATCGATCAATTAAGCTAAATAAGCAAACTTATATCTGATTCGAGCCATTGCCCTTCACCTAATAGCGTGTGGAAAAATGACTTGTCCAACAATCCCATTTTACCATAAACCTTTTTGTCATCTGGGCCTGATTCATACCACTCCAAAAAGGCAGATAACTTTTTTCGAATCAAGTTGCATAATAAATCAGGCTTGGATGGTGGTGCAGCCACATCTTCCTACTTTCGCTTTCTTCCCTTTTCCACCCTCTTGAGTGAACTGGAGACTTCGCGTGTTTGCCTTTCTATTTCGTTCTCTCCGGTCTTTTATCCATCAATGCATAAAGCATATCAATCCTTTTGTCTGTCTTGTCCATTCGTTCTGACAGAAAGTTTTTCAACTCGAGAAGTCCATTATTAATGCCTTTTAATTGTTCAATAATTTCATTGTGATGAGTACACGATAATGATAGAGACTCATTCACCTCCTTCGGATGGGCAGAAGTGACTTGCTCATTGATGTATTTCAGTTGTTCCATGATTTCATTCGTGATGTGTACACGATGATGGTGGATGAATGTCTACTTCCTCTTGAGGCAGGCTTAATTTTGGGGCAGGAGTTGGATGCAGGTTTGGTTTTGAGGTAGAAGGTGGGGTTCGTGCATCTATTGCTTCCTCATGGTGCTTGGAAATGTGATGCCCCTTCTACATCAGCACCCTCATGTTTGAACTCAATCACGTTAACATCATGGTCAGAAAGAGACCTCAATTCTGTAATCCCTTCCAAGTATCGAGTGAGTTGATCAATTATATCATTAGAAATCTCTTTCAGGTCATCAAATGATCTCATGTAAGGCTCTCTCAACTCCCTCTTTGTTGGGTATAGGAATGGATGCACAACCACCTGAAATTCAAATTTACATATATTAAGTTATGCATATCGACTCAAGGAATAAAAAAATATTGAAATTAAATTTCAAATTTTTTAGAGGTACCTCGTTGTTCTTTTCAATTGCCTCTTCAATTATCTCAAAACTAGTTTTTCCGATTTACTTGAATTGCACCTCACAATTCTGGGAAGAGGCAACAACAGATCATCCTCTGTTGGAACCATAGATAACCCAAATTTCACAAAAGCAGGGACAGCTTCATAAGCCCAAGCCTAAATGCAAAGAAACAAATCAATCAATTGATATGTATCGATCAATTAAGAAAAATCCTTCATATTTTCTAAAACATCGATCAATCGACAAGATTAATCGATCAATTGATAATAGGTATCGACCGATCGATGATTTCAGAGTCGATCAATCGACACCATGTATCGCTCGATCGATAAATACAATCGATCAATCGATAACTGTATCGATCAATCGACGATGTTAATCGCTCAATCGACACAAACCATAGTTTTTGAAAATTACTCATAAAAAATCGATCAATCGACAACAAATATCGATCAATCGATATATGTATTAATCAATTGATGATAAAAATCGATCAATCAATAATTGTATCGATCAATCGACAATAATAATTTATCGATCGATCGATATATGTATAGAAATAAGTTCTTTTGAAGGTAAACTTACCTGTAAGGCCCAAGGAAATCCAACAGTATTGTAAGATTCAGCTTTTTTGAAGTCTTCTTCCTTTTTCAACCCATTGGAAATATTTTTTCTTCAGTTCTCTTGTCCGGAGCGACTCCATTATCATCACAGAAGACTCTTTTCCCGATGGATAAGAATTGAAGAAGTCAAGATTGTTGACAAATAGCGGAAGGTCTTCGTTCATATTTTTATGGTCATCTTTCGCCAAAATGAAAGTATGCACCAACCATACGAGACATATTTTGAAATTCTCTTTTGCCGAAAAACTTTTCTTTTTCATACAATCATCCTAAGTCTGAAATTTTCACTGATTGTTTTGTACCCATAACCTTATGCAAGAATTTTTGGCTTTTTTCGTCATTTCTCATCTTCTCCAATTAATCGATGGAAGGGAGCGGACCATAATTTAGTCGAATAACTATGGCAAACTCCGTCATTCCAAATCGAATGGGTTTGTTGTCAATGACAAATCATAGCTCCCATTTCTTCTTGCATTGAATCTGATGAAGCATAAGATAATGACAAAGTTGCCCGAAAAATGTCTAAAAATTTGTCATACCTAATAAGTGACCAACGCAAGTTGTAGAGAATCTTGACAACATATTCTCTCCTAAACCCATCAAAACTTCCTCCATTTTACGAAGTTTGGCAATTGAGATCTCATAGTGACCCTCATAGGAAAGTATTTGAAATCATCCAAAATTGTCCGGAGCTGGTAACTACCAAAACAGATACACCGCGAACAAGAGGGAATGGATAGCTCATCAACTGGACCATTCTCTTCATTTTCCTGTGTTCAAACAAAATACCAAAATTAGTTGAAAGAGTTAATAGCATAGAATTCATAGCAAGTCATACCATCGCTAAACCCTAAATCCTAAATTGATAAGGACAATAGCTTAATCGATAATACAATCGCACAATTGACATGTAAAATCGCTCAATCGGCATGAAAAATCTCTCAATTGGCATGTAAAATACCTCAATCGACCAACGGTTACAATTGAAGTTGAGCATTAATTCTTCATGTACAAATAATGGATTAACGTACCTGTGCGTCTTGTGGAGCAGCATTGATTTCCTTGTTCACCAATGACTCTTGTACTTCTTATGGAGCAACATCGATTTGTGCATCTTCTTGTACTTCCATTTTTGTGGAGTAGCTCTTGTAGTTGAAATTTCACGATGATATTTTTTGGTTCTAGGATGAATTTTGAAGAAGAGAGAGATGAGTTACTTACAAATTCCAACTTCAAGGAAGAGAAGAGAAGGGGAGAATGGAATGGAAGGTGAAGCTTTGCTGAGAAGGAAGAAAGTGTTCTACGCACGAATCTTTTCAATTGACAAGTGAGACCTACATATAATGATCAATTAAGCAATATATGATGATCGATGAAGCGATATATAATGATCGATCAAGTGACATATGATGATCGATTAATCGACATTTTGTGATCGATTAAACAATATGCATAATGATCGATTAAGCGATATGTATGATGGTCAATTAAGTGACATATTTTGATCGATTAAGCGATATATGATGATCGATTAAGCCCTTAGATTGATCGATTAAGCAACATGTTATGATCGATTAAGCGAATATTTTGATCGATTAAGCGACATACAAATGATCGCTTGATCGATATCGTATAAATTATAAAATTATTTATTTACAATTCAACCTCCATCCAACCCTAAACTTGTTAGTTTCATTTAACTGACCCTTAAATTATGCCACATCGGATATTTGACTTAAAAAAAAGGAAAAAATAAATTGAGGGCTATTAAATTAAAAAGAAACTTGAAAGGTCGGGTGAACAAATTTTCTGCCGCCATGGTTGGCGGTCGCCACCCCAACGGAAGCGTTATTGTGTGAGCGACCTTCTACTCAGTTTTCTATTTGCAGATGAGCGCTTCAAATTCATCTCATTTCTCAATTTGCTTTGAACTATAGAATTTGTATGATGGAAGGTGATGTGCATACTTAAATTTACTTTTCTAGTACTTCTATGGATGGATCTCGTTGGTGTTGCTGCTTGGGCAAGCAAGGAGGAGGTGAATTCACAATCTATCTTTGTTGGAAATATGAGTACCAAGTGTTTAAATCTTTTGTTGTATTTTTTAGTTTTCTTTGTAGTTACACATACTCAATTTTGTCTAATTGATATTCATCTCCTTTCTTCATTTTGTGTGAGCAAACATGTTCCTCATCTTCCATTTAGTATTTTTACTATTTTTTAGGTTGTAAAAGTTTGAAATTTTGAGAAATAATTGTATGTTGGGTTGGGCTGGGTTGGATTGGGCTATCAAATTGGATCAGGTTATTGGGTGACTTGATACTTTATCAGGTCATTCGAACCCAATTATATCAGGTTAGGGTTGAGGTTTTTGGATTGAACATCAAGTCGGGTCGGGGTCGGTTTGAACTTTTTCAGGTTATACTCCTACTTAATCGAACCCAACCCCATCCAATTGACAACCCTACGTTTATCACCATCACTCCTTGAAACTTCACGACCGCACCCTGCTGTCATCCACTGTTGACTGTAGTGCTAATCCACCACCACCACCACTGTTGTTAGCCCCGTCCTCCCCCGCCTTCCTTCCTCGAACCAAGGGTCACCTCCCCCTACAACCACTTAGCTCCTATTGTTGGAGCATACTGCTGCCGTCAAGTCCTTAGGCCAATCCAACACCAAGTTCGCATCAAAATCAGGGTTAGGAGAAGAGGTGATCATTTGATGCAATTAATTCAATAGATACTGAGGTCAAAATTGATTACATTCAAAATCAAATTCGAAATCAGTTGAACTAAAATTGATTGAAAACATGAATAATGATACTAAAATTGAATATAAATAAACGAATGAGATCAAATTTGATTTGAAACTAGCTTAAGGGAACTAAAAATGGAGTTTTTCTCGTACCCGAAGCCTGATACCAATTACAAACCTAGCCAACAGCCATCGTCATTAGTTATAAGTCACGTTATTTTTTTTTAAGTTTCACATTGTTATTCAGAAAGAAAGAGATGTTAATTAATTTATTAATAAGTTTTCATTCTTTCTAAATTATTCAAAATATCATATAAAGAATTAATTGCTCGGTTCCTAGTAACGCAAGAAAATAAGTTTTAAAAATTTGCATTTCCGATTTCTATATCTTACAAAGAATTTTGAAAATAAAAATAATTATAATACCTCCTTGCAAATTTTTTTTCCAGTCTTATTTAAGAAATTGAAAACCTCAATGAATGTGAGAGAAATCACAAACAAATTATACTAAAATATCTTGAAACAAAAGAATAAACATAAAAAGCTATTGTTCTCAAAAGCTGACCAATGCCCATGGTGAACATATATCATGCAGCAAGGCCTAGATCAAGGGCTTCAACTGGGTTGAATAAAACCAAGAAACCAAGCATTATAAACACATCAAGAATCTGAAAGGGCCTGCCCTACCTCGGGTCGGATCTCATCTTACTAGTAGGGTTGTCAATGGATCGGATCTGGAGCAAATCAGAGCAATCCGGATCCGAATCTGATAACAAGTACTTGCAACCGAATCTGACAAGAAATCCTATAGGATTTTCATTCATTTTACCGAAACCAAATCCGAAATAGATCCGAGATCCGATAAAAAAATCCGATCCGATCCGATTTCAATAAATAATTCACACACTTTTATTATCAAAAAAAAAAAAAAAATCACAAACTTTCCCCCCTTTTTTGTTTTAAACTACACCAGCATGTATATTAGTTGGAGGGGTAATTTGGTATGTTTGAATCTTACTCATAGATAAAATGACATAATCAATGAAATCAAAAAAACAAACACAATTACGAAAAAATTGATCTTGGCATTTCATCTAACAAACCTAACAAGAGAATATATCTTACACAATTGCGTCTAATCTTCAATCTTATGATAGCATGCAATTAAATAATTATGGAAACCAAACGCTTCCATAGTGTATGTAATAGAGATCTTTAATATCTAGACTAATTAGTTAAAAAAAGAAAAAAATCCCTTTACGCTAAAAATAAAATTAAATAAAATAGAAAAATATTTTAGAAAATGTATGAAAACTATACAATATTTTGTTAAAAAAATATCTTGAAAAATAATAAATAGTATATTATTAATTACAATGGCACATTATTACATTTTATTAAAGTATCTTTACTACTATTATATTATATATAATGTATAAATTTAGTAAAATATATTATAAAAACTCGGACTCGGATCTTTAACGGATCGGACTCCTTGATTCCAAATCTAACCCATTTATTTCGGACTACAGATATTTATTATCAAATCTGATCCATCGAATATTTTAATCGGTCGAATATGCTAAAATTCGGATCGGACTCGGATCAGATTCGGATTAAAATGCGCTCCATTGATAGCCCTATTTACTAGATGAATAAACAGCTTGAGAGCGCATTCTTGGCCTAATGGTATTGGGAAATGGGCATTCAGTTAACTCCCAAAGACCTTTTAGTTCACTAGGCCCCTTACTCAGAAAAATGAAAATGGCTTACAAATGCCCTCTTACTACTACTTTGAATAGAAAATCATTCAATACTAAAATATTTGAAACTAATTTGATACTCTAAGAGGGGGTGAATTAGATTACTTAAACTGATTTTTTAATGCGATAGAAAAGCGCACTGGAACTACTAATGTAATGAATCTGACAGAAAATAAAACTAAATGCACAAATAACTTATAGTGATTTGGGCCGAGGCTTAATCCACTACCTAAGTGTTTTTCAACTTAGGATTTTGAACCTGCAAAATATCTTATTAAAGTTAGAACCGAAATAACGCATCACAAGCCGATAATAGTGGAATAATATAGACTTTATGGAAAATATAATTTTCAAACAAAACAATATAGAAAGAAAGTCAAAAGAGCTATTCTGGAACTGACGTAGGACCAGTGGTACTACCACACACTTGGTAAGCAACACACTGTTGGACCACTGGAACTACCCATACTAGGTTAACAACGTACACCCAAGAATAGATAATATCTCAATTCTCAGTTCTACAGTTCGATGAACGTGAGCTCTCAATTGCTAACACTTAGCACTCTCAAACGTTGATTTTGCCTCTTCATTATTGGCCGTATTTATAGTGAAATGGAGCGACTTTAATTTGTTAAGAATCCAATTCTTCATTTAGGTAAGTAGTCGTTGGAAGAGTAATAAGGCAAGGTTTGACTTCCAGCTTTAATTTGAAATCCTTCAAGATGGTAAGTAGCCATTGGAGATCTTCGAAGGAAAGTAGCCGTTAGAGCAAATCTACAAATCACGTGTTAAATAAAGAGATCTTCTAAATCATCATAAAAAATTAAGGGCAACAATCTCCCCCCTTTTTGATGATGATAAACAGAGATATGGTCCCCCTGTCTTCTTGTCGGTTTTTAGAAGAGCACAAAAATGTCCCCCCTGTATTTCTGAAGTTGTAGACACATCTTTGAACCAACCAAAGTGTGAGGATTGCATAGGCCGAAAAGAAACCCAAAGAGTTTCATAACCCTTTAATTATGATGTGAAATGTAAAGAAAAAGAGAGGAGCATGTTTTAAGTGTTCTCCCTCTCATCATCAAAAAAAGGCAAAAAATGATCATAAAAGAAACATATAACCTTTAAAGAGCACCAGCACATTATGTGGAAATAATCCCCATATTTTCTCTAATTTTGTAAAAACTTTCTTCAGCTAATGGTTTTGTAAAAATGTCTGCTAGTTGTTTATCAGTTTCTATAAAGCAAACATGCACATCACCCTTTTGGACGTGATCACGTAAAAAATGATGTCTAATCTCAATGTGTTTGGTGCTGAGAGTGGAGAACAGGATCCTTAGAGATGCATATAGTGCTCGTGTTATCACAAAAAATAGGTGTGTTCTCAAAACATAATCCTATAATCGTATAGTGTTTGTTTCATCCAAATGATTTGAGCACAACAACTACCAGGGGCCATACATTCAGCTTCGGTGGTAGACAATGCTACCACGCTTTGCTTTTTACATGACCAACATACAAGACATTTTCCAAGTAGTTGACAATTACCACTTGGTACTTTTTCGGTCAACCTTGCATCTAGCATAATCAGCGTCAGAAAAACTAGTTAGGCCAAAGATATCCAGTGTAGGATTCCATAAACCAATTTTATGGGTTCCATTTAGGTATCTAAGGATCCATTTTATAGATTTTAAATGAGACTCTTTGGGGCAAGTTTGAAAATGAGCACATACGGCAGTAGCGAATAGGATATCGGGCCTACTTGCAGTTAAATAAAGAAGACTACCAATCATACCTCGATATAACTTTTCATCAACTGGGTTTCCATCTGGATCTTGGTCGAGCTTAGTTAACGGGCACATAGGAGTTGGAGTGGGTTTACTATTTTCCATATGGAATTTCTCAAGTAGCTCAAGAATGTATTTTTCTTGATGAATGAAAATTCCGTTTTCCATTTGATTTATTTGAAGCCCAAGAAAAAACTTCAATTCACCCATCATGCTCATCTCAAATTCCTGCTTCATAGCCTCGGCTAACTCTTGGCACAAATCAAGATTAGAGCTACCGAAAATAATATCGTCCACATAAATTTGAACAATCAAGATGTCAGGCTTTTTTGTTTTAATAAAGAGTGTCGTGTCAATCACTCCCATGATAAAACTTGTATGGATTAAGTATTTGCTTAGGCATGCGTACCACGCTTGTGGAGCCTGTTTTAAATCCATACAATGCTTTAGAGAGTTTGAAAACATGGTCAGGAAAAAGTTTATTATGAAATCCGGGAGGCTGCTCCACATACACTTCTTCATTAATATAGCCATTTAAAAAGGCACTTTTTACATCCATCTATTTGGAAAAGAGTGAATTTTTTGAATGATGCAAATGCAAGCAGCATACGAATAGATTCTAAACGAGCCACAGGTGCATAGGTTTCATCATAGTCTATGCCCTTTTATTGGCTATATTCTTTTGCGACTAATCTAGATTTGTTTCGAGTAACATTACCTTTTTCGTCAAGCTTGTTCCGGAACACCCATTTTGTTCCAATGACTGAATGATTTGTTAGGCGCTTTACAAGTTTCCATACCCCGTTTTTCTCAATGATTTGTTGGGCGCTTTACAAGTTTCCATACCCTATTTTTCTCAAAGTAGGACAGTTCTTCCTTCATGGAATCAACCCAGAAAGGGTCATTCAAGGCTTCGAAAATGTTCTTTGGTTCTATCAGTGAGACTAAGGCTAAATTTGTTTGTACAGTTTCTACCTGCTTAGCTTTAGACCTAGTTGTAATACCTATTTTTGGGTCACCAATTATTGCTTCTGTGGGATTGCTTGAAGCATGTTTTAACTTAGGTTTATGAGGATCATCAGTTTTCGTATCGCTTGGAACTATCTTCGGTAGTATCGTTGGTAGTTCCACTGGAACTTGATTATTCTATGATGGTAATTCCTTCAGAGATCCTAGGAGCCTGCACATTTTCTGAAAATTCATTGCTCAAGGGTTTCTTGGCATTGAAAAGGTCAGTTTCATCAAATATTACATGAACCGATTCTTGAACGATTCTTTTTCTCTTGTTATACATCTTATAAGCTTTATTATTGCTTGAATAACCCATGAAAAATACCTTCATCAGCCCTTGAATCAAATTTAGTGAGGTAGTCCCTATAATTCAAAATAAAACAAGTGCAAACAGAAAGTATGAAAATAGGAGACATTTGGAACCTTTTTATGCTAAAGTTCGTAGGGTGTTTTCTGTAGTATAGGTCTTAGAAAGACATGATTTGAAATGTAGCATGCTGTATTTACAGCTTCACTCCAAAAATGGGTACGTAATTCATATTCGTTTAGCATAGTGCGAGCCATTTCTTGTAAAACTCGATTTTTACAATCCACTACTCCATTGTGTTGAGGGGTTCCTAGAAGCCGAAGAAGTTGTGAACATACCCAAGTTCATTACAGAAATTTTCAAAATTTTTATCTTTGAATTCAGTCCCATGATCGCTTGTATTTTTTGAATGTTATATCCTCTTTCATTTTGAAGTTTTTTTGTGAGTGGAATGAAATATTTTAATGCATCATTTTTGTTGACAAGAAACAATACCCATGTAAATCTAGAGAAGTCATCAACTATAACGAATACATACCTTTTCCCTCCAATAGAAGGCAATTCTCATAGGTCCAAAAAGGTCAAGATGTAGAAGTTCCAATGGTCTTTTAGTGGTCACCTTATTTTTAGGCTGAAAAGAGAACTTGACTTGCTTCCCCTTTTGGCATGCATCACAAGTTTTATCTTTGAAAAACTTTTGTTTTGGAATACCTTTGACAAGGTCTTTGGTTGAGATTTTTGATAAAAGTTCCATGTTAATGTGTCCTAGCTTTCTGTGCCGTAACCAGCTCAAATCTGTGGTAACTGTTAGATACTAGATTTTTTGATTAACAAGATCATTTAAACAGAAGGCATATATATTTCTCTCACGATTAGCAGTAAAAACAATGTTACCATTTTTAACAACGTAGCAATGTGATGAATGGAATTTTACCTCAAAGCCATTGTCACAGAGCTGGTTTATGCTAATTAAGTTGTGTCCCAGCCCTTCTACCAGCCAGACATCCTCAATGTAATTTCTAGGTTTCTTACCAATCGACCCTTTGCCCATAATTCTTCCTTTAGTGTTATCTGAAAAAGTGACACTTCCTCCTTTGTATTCTTGGATCTTGGAAAACATGGTTTTGTCATCAGTCATGTGACTGAGAGCACCCACTATCTAGGATCCATTTTTTGTTCCAGAGTATTCTCGTTGGTGATTCCTGCACAATCAGCTATGTTTAGGCACCCCCTCAAATGGCGGTCCTAGGTTGGTTAGCAGCGGAAGTTTTTGGTACCCACATCTTCTTGGTAACGGGTTTTTTATGATAGCAATGATATTGAATCTACCCGATTTTTCCATACAAGTAACATCTCTTGTTTGCGTGGGAATGACCTTTCTTGGTCATTTTCCTTTTTAGAGCATTTTTTAAATGAAAAATGGTTTGTTCAAGATATTCAGTATCATATGCAAGCAATTCATTATCTTTTTCTAGAATTTGTTTTTCACTTTGAATATATCAATTTGGTTAGTGAAACTTGTGAACAAATCTTGTTTTTATTTGGTAATGCGCACAATGTCATTTTCAGGAGTTTTATTTCGTGAAAGAAGATCTTGAATTTTCTTTCTGCACATTATCAAGAAATTTTCAATTTCAAAGGCATTATCATCACTTGAGTAAGAAGTAAGTTTGGCGGTTACCTCATTTGTCATGAACCCTACGAAGTTATCTTCATTTTCCAATTGTTCTGAGTCAGAGTCACCCCTAGGTCACCGTCATCGATCTAGGTTTTCTATCCTCCTTAAGAAGAGGTCTTTTTAGCAACGAACAATCTGACCGAATGTGATTTGGATTTCCACAATCATAGCACTTGATGGAATCTATGTTTGGAGAGCTAGAAAATCCTTTCCTCTGAGTTCCATTGATGTCCTTCTAAAATCTCTGTCTCGAAGAAATTTGCTTTAATCTCTAGGTCATAAAAACAAGCTCTTCATTCTCCTGTTCTTCAGTGATATCATCGGTATTATCATTGGAACTTGCATTGGAACTACCATTGGAACTATGATCAACAGTGAAGGCAATGGTATTTTTTTTTCTTCAGAATTTTTTTTTCTGGTCATTAAGGTCAACTTGTGAGAGGTTAAAGACCCTATGAGTTGTGCCATGGTCAGGACATTGAGGTCTTTTGCCTCTTGAATAGCCGTCACTTTAGGTTCCCACTCTAACGGCAGTGATCGCAAGATTTTTCTCACTTGATCCTCTTCAGAAATTGGTTTTCCGAGAGAAAACAAATGATTGATGATTTCTGTGAATCTTGCATTCATTTGATTTATAGTTTCATCTGTTTCCATTTTAAACAATTTGTACTGATGAACTAATAAAACAATTCCTTCCTGTCTAACTTGTGATGTACCTTCATGGGATATTTGAAGCATGTCCCACATCTTTTTTGCAGTGGCACAAGTGCTGACTCTGTTATACTCTTCTTTAGTAAGAGCACATGAAAAAATGTATTTTGCCTTAGCATTTAACGACAGTAATTTCATGTCCTAGTCCAGTTAGTTCATTATAATCCTTTTCTACCTTCTGTCCCCTACCGTTTTGACGACCTGAAAAGGTCCATGACTCATAATTCTCCACAACCTATATAATTAACCGATATGAGAAATTCTTCAATTCGGTTTTTCCGAACAGAATAGTTTGTTCTGTCGAATAAAGGAGGCCTCGAAATAAGAGGACCCTTCTGCGTAAACATCTGCATGGAATGAGGCCATTTGGATCTTTCGCTCAGGTTGTTTAGACCACAAGAAATAACAGAGCACCAGGCTCTGGTACCAATTGACACTCTAAGAGGGTGTGAATTAGATTACTTAAACTGATTTTTTAATGTGATAGAAAAGCGCATTGGAACTACCAGTGTAATGAATCTGACAGAAAATAAAACTAAATGCACAAATGACTTATAGTGGTTTGGGCCGATGCTTAATCCACTACCTAAGTGTTTTCCAACTTAGGATTTTGAACCTGCGAAATATCTTATTAAAGTTAGAACCGGAATAATGCATCACAAGCCGATAATAGTTGAACAATATAGACTTTATGGAAGATATACTTCCAAACAAAACAATATAGAAAGAAAGTGAGAAGAGCTATTCTGGAACTGACGCAGGACCAGTGGTACTACCACGCACTTGGTAAGCAACACACTATTGGACCACTGACACTACCCACACTAAGTGAACAACGTACACCCAAGAATATATAATATCTCAATTCTCACTTCTACAATACGATGAACGTGAGCTCTCAATTGCTAACACTTAGCACTCTCAAACGTTGATTTTCTCTTCATTATTGACCGTATTTATAGTGCAATGGAGCGACTTTAATTTGGTAAGAATCCAATTCTTCATTTAGGTAAGTAGCCATTGGAAGAGTAATAAGGCAAGGTTTGACTTCCAGCTTTAATTTGAACTCCTTTAAGATGGTAAGTAACAGTTGGAGATCTTCGAAGGAAAGTAGCCATTAGAGCAAATCTGCAAATCATGTGTTAAATAAAGAGATCTTCTAAAGCATCATAAAAAATTAAGGGCAACATAATTGATTAAAATTCTAAACCTTTTTGGCGTAACTTTCTTATTTTTAGATTTTCTCTTAATTTCTATATAGATCCCATATATTTCTCGCCATGAATCCAGACAAAAATACTTGATGACGATATTCTGGATAAATACGTGTCGATTTTGAATAATCTAAAAATAGGTTCTTGTCCTTTGGGTTGAAATAGAGTTTGGGAATCATTGTCTTACTAATACTATGGCTTTGTTTGCTTTGATTTGATTTATTATTAGTTTATTGATTTTGATTTCTCAGAGTTAGATGGCGCGATCCGACTATACAAGCCTCAAT
>JAOWBU010000872.1:0-25000 GCA_026212405.1 Petrea volubilis
ATGAAATTATAAATATGTACAATGATTTGGTGAATCTAACCGAATTCATTTGGTTTTTCTTGTAATTGTACCTCTATATATATATATATATAAATGTGTGTATGTGTGTGCAAGAGAGAGAGAGAGAGAGAGAGAGAGAGAGAGACTTAATGCAAAAGAAAATTAAATGGAGGTGGTGGAAGTGGATTTCTTGAAACAATTATATACCACAATAGAAGAAACCTATGCCTTAAATATAATTATCATTTTTGTACATATGCCTAACTTATTATATTCTATCTTCATACATTTTGTATCATTTTATCTTATTAATTTGCAACTCACTAAAAAGAATTTCATACCCACGGTCTAATTCAACACCACCCCAAATCCCCACAACCACGTTGTGGCGCTTGTTTAGGCATCAAAGTAGGTTGGGTTTGGAAGGGTCCATTCACCTTTTTGTTCTTATATCCATGCCATTTGCACACACACACACATGTGTGTGTGTATAGCATTTGTCACCCACCACCACATGATTTTCTCCTAACCCAACCCGAAAATAACATCGAAAAGAGCTTGTGACGATGAATCACGATCCTTAAAATGAGCCCATGAATTTTGTATTTATGAGTTTGAGACCCAAAAGAGAGCGAGTGATATGTCCACTTGTGTAATTTCATGTGCTTATTGTACCTACCTTTTCACCTTTTTTTTTTTACCCCAAAATGGCTCCCACCTTTGATGTTGATTTTGTCAATATATTTTCATACGAACATTATCTCCTCTTCAACCAAAAATAAAATGGAAAAAAGAAAAAGAAAAATAATAGACAATCTAAGCTTATCCATATATTTTGCTTTCAAAAGTTTAACACCACCAAAAATTCGAAGCTATCCATATATCGTGTTAAATCTCATCCTTTAGTAGTTTGGTCATGCATTATTTTATTAGCGATAAATTTGATCATCATTTAAAAAAAAAAGCACAAATTAATTCAAAATTATCCATTAATGACACACACAACCAACTTGGGGTATTTATTTCTTTGCCATCCATATCAATTTCTCCCCTCCGTTAAACTTGGATTGGTACTTGTCATAGCAAATCAGTTAGGTTGAATAAATTTTTTGGGTTAGGGGGTTGGACTTCTAATCCCCCCAACTTGGATGCCTCATAAAGGCACACAAGAAAGTAACCGATCCCATGAGGGGAAGATTGTTAAAATGGAAATAATAGATACGCCCAAATCTCAAACTATGCGTGGATTAGTTAACAAACTTTTAGTACATCATGTTAGTGAGGTAGACACATACCATCTAGGTAGCGTAATTTAGCACTCTGACACTGTGTTAGTTTAATAAGATATTTCGTGTTCAAACCATGGAATGCAACTATCCTTGGTAGCAAAAACGTGATGCCTAAGTGGTTTCGATCCAACTCGAACCCGGATTCTATCAATGCTAATATGACTGATATCGCGTGATCTATGATTAATAAAAATAATAGAAATAAAAAAAAGGTAGGCAAATAATCTTGGAATATAGGATAATGTGAAAGGCAACTAATTAATGGGCTTGTGGACATCATGTGCTTAGGTAATGAACAAGACTGGTGGGTTTTGTGTCCCGAGAAAAACTCTTTACCTACCTCTTTCGGCCCTTTCCCCTTGTCATGTGAGGCCCCCCTTCTCAAACTTGGGAAATTAGTGATTTGTTTTGTGTCAAGTGACCCCACAATTTTGGTGGGATTAAGCTAATGGTAATGACATATAGTAACAAGATTTTTTTTTTTGTGATAAGTCGAGTTGAGGGGTGCATCGATTAGTGTTGATTTGATTGGTTGGTGCAATTGCATAAATGCTTGTTATGGAGAGAAATTTTGTGACTACGATTGATTGAGATCAAAAATCATTTATGACTTAGGCGTACCCCAGTTGCCAAATGCTATCGAGTATCACACTTGATTTCCTAATAGTTTGTGATCCAAAATTTTTGCTTGTACATTTTTTGCATGTCGGCAAGGCATTTTAATCCCTTGCAATTGAGTGCACGTAAAGGTGTCAATTGGCCCGGTAAAGGCCGCTACTGTAGTGGGGCAGCCCTAGGCCGATCTTGACGTAGGGAGGGAGAGCCCAGATCGGCCCATGAATCCAGCTAGGATGGGTTGGGTTGGGCTTGGGTTGGGTTTTTCGTGGACTGAGCTTGGTGGGCCTGATTTTTTTTTTATTATCAAAATTTGTATTTTTTTTTTGCATAGTTATTATTATTTTATATCTTTTATTTTCTTTTTGTTTTTTAAAGTTTATAAAGTTAATTCAATATTTAAATTTATTTTATTTATCTAGTTACTTATGAAAATAAAAATATTATATAAAGAAACAATATATTTTTTTTTAACAATTTATTAAGAATAAGAAGATAAATCAATGAATTTGAGTCAATGAAATGATTCTAAACATAAATTGATCAAATTGTTGGTAAAGTCAAAACTAAAATTATTACAAAACTAAATTATACTATATATATATGTGTGTGTGTGTGTGTGTGTGTATTATAACATATATAATATCAGATGGGCTTGACATGGGCCAGCGCTAGGCTTGGGCTGGGCTTGAACCCGACTGAGCTGGGCTTGCAACAACAAACCCAATGGGAGCCCATGTAAACACCCATAAATCGGCCCGGCCTCCCTCATATGGTTCATGGACTGGGCCTGAGCCGTAGCAGGACGGGCTGCATATTCGAGCCTGTGGGTCCGCCGGGCCCATTTGACACCTTAAGTGCACGTATATGCATTCCAAAAACAAAATAAGATGCCGATGTTGATTACAGAGCAATACTTCAATGATTGGGTCAGAAAATTTTGATCATATTATAACTATTTTTATGATATGTCCACAAGTTAGTTTTGTTCGGATCCAAATAACACGACATGAAAACCAGGCCTCGAATTTTTTAAAATAAGAGTAAGATATTCTCTTTCCAAAGAAAACCAAGAACCAATCTCTATTACAGTTTCAGACAACGGCCATTTTAAAAAGAGTCCATAAGTAGGGGCTACAAAAAGGATTTAGAGACATTAAATTACCTTATCATACAATAGGGATGTTCAGTACCCATTTTTAGAGTACTATCCGGAGAGTTGATAAGCTAATTCATGTGGATGTCTATTTAGCCAATAGGCTTTTCTCTCGTGTCTTTCTTTGTTCATGGTTCGTAATTTTGGTGTCTTAGACGTAGAGAAACCACACCAATTCATCCCGAACTCAGTGGTTAAACTCTACTGCAATTACTATACTACAGGGGAGGTCTTGCGGGTGATTGTTTACCCAAAACACAAGTGTTCTTTACTAACCAATAATGGGTTGTCTTAATAATGATAATTGACCCATTTCTGTCTTGTTTTGCCGCTCATTTTTTTTTTATCTTCACACAACTCACCGGGTTCAACAAGCAATCAATATTTCACGATCAAGGGTATAATATTCTTTGTAGCAACGAAAAAAGAAGGCGTTAAGAGACCCACTCCTGGTCCAATCCTAGACACACTAAGATCCTTTTTCAAACTTGCTCCCATTTCGAATCAAGAGATAGACAAATAGATACATCCCATTGTACCAATCAAATACCAAGGCGCTAACTCTTACTTAAACAGCTTCATTTCCTTACAAGGGGTTAAGGAAGCTCAATGGAATTCATAACTTTTTCAATCTTTTTTTCCTTTTCTTTTTATGGTCTGAATATTCAGGAGCTAATACCATTCCAATGCTCCCTTTCGCCACGCATAAACTAAACCAATAATTAAAATAAACACGAAAATTAAAGCTTCTATAAATACAAATACACCCAATACATCAAAACTCATTGCTCAATTCTCTGCCTTAACGACGAGAAAAAAAAAAAAAAAAGATTGATCAAAGTCTATTGAGTACTTCCTTATATTGTATTTGAAGTATTTGTTTGAATTCCTTATGATAAACAAGTGAAACAAGTTCTGACTAATGGTAAGAAAGGGGGCTTGAATGTGGGAGATGTTCTTATTTTACTAGAGTGAACCTAAATTTACTCCTGTTCGCGACACTTCATACGTAAACTATGGCACAATATTGACCATTTGATGCATAAGTAGCATTAAGATCCAACGCATACAAAAATCTCCACATGGTCACCATGTCATGCAATCTGTATAAGCATGAAGGGTTTAAGGAAGAGTTATCACTTATCAATCATATAAGCAAACCTAAGTTCGTTTCGAACCAAGATGAACCAACAAGTTAAGGCAGATTTCTACTGATTCATAAAATCCTCACATAAAAGCTCCAGTATGTGTTATTTCAACACGCAGTATAGTGCAATGCGTACAAGATATATCCGATCCGGCTAGAGAGTAGAGTAGCAGGAATCGAAAGGATTATGTAAGCCTATGTATAGATCTAGTTCGTCTTCTTCCTGACTTCATAAAGGTAACTCAGGATCACCACGGCAGCAGCAACAGCAACGCCAACAGCGCTCTGTGCCAGTATGGTGCCATCCTTCACGATTGCCTTGGCACTAGTGGTAGGTGGGGTGAATCCTAGTTCAGATAGTTTCTTATGTGATTCGGCGTAATCTTTGAAGAAGGCATCTTCGTCCTGCAGGTGCAAATGATAGGCCTATGGTTAGAATGTTCAAGAGAAGGTATTAATGATGAGAAACGAAAACTGCTAAAGATCAGCTATAAAGATTAAATCGAGCTTTAGCACATGTTGCCTCATCGATTAAGCCACAAATAAACTTTTCTGGCAGACCGTTGCAAAAGCAAATTCAACGTGGCTTGATATTGAGCCTGCTTAAACAAGTAATTGCCTAAAGCAAAGATAATTACTAGCTGAAGTGAATAGTTAAAACTCCATAGGTACCTTAGCATAAAGCTCAACATAACGCCTGAAGTCAGGGTCATCCAGCAAAGATAAATCACTTGGGAGTTTAAGCAAGCCCTCACTTTCGCCCTTCAGCAGCTCCCTGGTTCAGATAAATGTAAATAGAAAGCATATAATAACAAACAGATACATTAAAGACAGAAGGCATGTGATGCTCTGAGGACTTACTGAAAGTATGAGTTATCAAATTTCAGTGGCTCTGTAGTCCAAGGGCCATCAAAGCCTGATCTCTCAGGATGTGCCCTTCCCTATAACAAAAACCAGATTTGTCAGAAAAGCATTTTTTTTTTCTTTTGACATTAACAAATCTTCAGTTAATAGTATGTTCAGAAAGTGCTTCACGGAAATTACCAGGGTGTGGCCACCTGAGAGTGCCACAATTTCTTTGTCAGACAATCCCATCCGATAGAACACCTCTTTCAGATGTGGCGCGCCTATCATCAATACACAACAGAGTAAGTTATTTGAACTTCTACAAACTCACAGTGCACAGTAAAAGTGTCTAGACAACAATCTCAAGTTGCTCTAGTGTGGAGCATTTTATTGGAGTTCACAAGTAATAAGATATTGAAAACTGAAAGCCAATATACAAGCAGAAACACGAAAGCAAATTCACTTTGGAAAAGCATTTCAGAAAATGAGATTTGGGCATACTTGTAATTTATTTCACAAATATTTAAGGAGAAAATGAATTTTTCACATATCAAGTACTCATTCAAAGAATGTAGGACAAACAGTATGAGCAACAACAGTACATATAGTGCTTCTGACAAGAACAATAAAAGTCTAAACGTGGACGTGACAAGGTTTCCATAATATTCTGTTCACCTTTTTTAGCATCTGGAAGCCGCCCTTCCTTTGGCGAAATCTTAGAATCCTGAAACAAGCATGAGGTGGCTACCATAAAGATTGTGCACAATGCAATTAAGATAGCTTGCCAAAACATGAAATCTAATTGTACCGAGATCAATTTCCAAAGGCATGGTGGGGGATACTGCTATACTTCTACCACAAGACAAGTTTTATTTTATCTCTGTAAGAGAAACAATACCTTTCTACCAGGAACAAATGGAATTGTTGGGCCTCCAGTGACTTCAACTGCAACTACACCTGCAAGCTGTAGGCAAAATAATTCAGTTAGAACAAAACAGATTGCTCTTAGTTCACCCACCAATTGACACTTTATTCTGAAAAGTGTTTGTACGCAATGTACTTCATGCAAACAAGAAGTAATTCTTAGCAAAAATTAACTGTGTGCATATTCTGAATGTAAATGTAAGAGTCTAAATAATTCTCCAATGCTCTCGCCATCTCCAAAAAATCATTGTCTTGGCTGTAATGAACCTCAGGGAGTTTCACTCAGCAGTGATCACTTCTTTTTCTATACTTGTCTAACTTAAAACATTTTGTTTTATACAAATACCTGTTTGCACAAGTTTATATTGAATCTTTATGACAAATTTTTTCAATATCCTCACAGTTATCAATATTGGGACACTTCATTCTCAGTGCATTCTTATATTTGCTCCCTATAAGCAGGTCATTTCATATTTAATCTCAAAGTTTTGCATGCTCATCCTGAAAACATAACTTTAAGCTTAACAGCCACATGACTATCCCAGCTTAGCAGTTTTGCTTCACCAAAGGGAACCTTGAAATAACATTCGGCTTAGCAAAGAAGTTTTGCTAGACCCAAAAAGAACCTTGAACATACAATTCTCTCACAGCAATAAGGATCCATGAACTTTACACGTAGTCATAATTAAGCAAGTATTATATTTCCCAATTTTCCTAATTGCCTATACACAGTTCATTGTGCTGAGTAATGTCCGAAAAGGAATCAGCATGTGTCTGCACTAATGTGGCAGTTACCAATAAACAGTGGCTTATAAAATGTACTGGAACAAACATATTGTCACTACCAGATTATGACAACAGCAGGTCTCTATCTAATTCCTCTTGTCTGAACAGTTTAAAATTTTAATTATCTGATCACGTCAGTGTCCAAACTATGCATAAAGAATTCTACACTCCAAACATTTACATAAATCTTCCACTGTATAATAAGATCTTAACTCATGCTGTTAAGCGTTCATAGGTCATTTAACAAAGCAAAGTTTATTAAGTTATAGAAAGGTTTAATGTTTCCTCACATCCAACAACAGCCAGTGAACTCCAGAGGATTAGGAATATTACCTGGTACAGATCTGCATATGTAATTTTCGGGCATTTGGACTTCACTTGGTCTGCAATCAAACAAACACCACATGAGAAACAGTGCATGTGTACACTTTCAAGTCACAAAGCTTATATCATCATTTTGAAGGGGGAAAAAAATGTTCAACATTAACAACTCTAATTTCCCTTCCACCACACAAATGAAGAGCATCCAAGGAACTGCTCTCCGATAATCAATCAACACAGACCCATGAATGTGAAATTTATCATCTTAACAAACAAATCTGAAAAGAAATATAAAGCCAGCCTCATGTGTGAAGTCAATAAAAAGTCGAACAAAAACATTTCGTTAGAACTCTAATCCATAAGACTAGTAAAACAGCACCAGATGTGTGTATAGCTTTACGAATTTAATCTATTAAAACTATGGTTATCGGTAGATTAAACTAAATCAGCGCAAGAACTACGATCAAATAACTAATTAAAAAATGCATGCAAATTTTTTATCATCAAACATGCAACTGATCAAAACACAACGACAAGAAAAATCAAATTCAGAGTTATGATTCAGTCAAATAAGCATTTCAATACTAATTAACAGTACTCCAAGCCATCCGACTAGTAAAACTGCACTTGATGTTTGATCAACTTCTATAATATAAAATACACAACCACTCTAAAACATACAGAATCGAAATCAGAGACGGATTAATATGCAAAATCAACCACTACGCGCAAACGTAAACTCACCGCAAAAATTAATCGCGATTTTCAAGCCATTGTTAGCGTCATGAGTGTACTCCTCTTCATTTCGAATCGAACCGTTCGGACCTCCAGTCTTCGTCTTCACATCATAAGTCCCCGCATCATGCCATCTAAATCAAAATATCATCCAAAAACAATAAATTAAAATCAATTTATCAAACTATTATGCAAATTAAAAACCAAACAAAAAACAAGCTGAAAAATAGAAAAATTACGCCAAGCGAAGCATGATAGGTGCGCAATTCTTGTACGATATGAGAGCGCGGAGCTCGCGGCGAGCTCTCTCGACGTCCTTGAGGTACTCTGAGTCGACGATAACTTTCGCCATTGTAGAGAGAGAGACAGAGAGAGAGAGAGAGACAGAGAGAGCAGAGAAAACTGTGAGGTCGCTGAAATTTTTTAGTAGAAATTAACGAGATAAGCTTTTTTGAATGTTGACCTGGCATTTTATATGGGAGGTTTGGGTTTGTCTATTTTATTTTTTTTTCATTTTATTAGAGCTAAATTCTAGAGAGAGAATTTTCGATGAACTCTAGAGAGAGAGAAGAAATTAGCTCTAATACATTTTTTCGTTTTTTGCTTTTTTGGGTTACTGTGACTGGCGATGGATGGGACAGAAACCTTTGGGCTTGGGAAACGAGCCCACTTATGAGAGAGATAAGATATGGGCCAGAATAAACCGGTCTCCCATTTCTAACCTTATCTCTATTTTTTTTGATAACTAAAATAATAATAATAATAATAATAATAATAATTTCTCTTGCTGTATTCTAGTTCTAATTTTCAATCATAAACACATTAAATATATAAAAATCAATTTCAATCAATATAAATAGTTACAAATATAAACCAAATGGGATTGTTAAATCCCCCATACTATATAATAGTATAGTATAAATGAAGATTAATATTTTTTTTACGCGGGTTCTTGCCATTGATAATGTCCCATCAAATTTTGATGTTGTTATATGTTATAATTACAATGATATATCAATTAAAATTTATAATATTATGATAAAATAATTATTGATAGGTATAAGTATATATTTATTGATTGATATTTGATTTGAAATTATTAAGAAAATTAAATAAAAAAATATAGTCTGGAAGAAATACTTGAATTACATTATAATTCTTATTTTGTTTTCTTTGACACTAACATAGAACGAGCAAGACAAGATACATTATACCATTAAATTGTAAATTCTTCTAATATCTAAATCCACTTTATTACAAAGAACCCATTTGGATAGTTTTAAAAATAATACTTCTCAAACCGTATTTTAATAGTATAATCTACCAAAAAAAATAAACAGTTTTGTGTTTGAATATAATAATTAAAAATACTTTATTTAAAACTACTTCAAATAGTTTCTAAAAAAAAAGAAACTCAACCAAACACATTTTCTTTTCACTGTGGTGCTTTTTTAAAAAACATAAGTGCTTATCATCTTTAAAAAAGCTCATCGGAACGGGCTCAATGGCTCGTGATCACAACAATGCAATGAACTTCTGCAAAACAACTATCAAAATCCCTGTAAGGAAATTCAAGAAAAGCTTGTTCTAAACAATGGCATACCCTGTGCTCAATGCAATAACAGGGACTCAACAACAACAACATATATATCAATTATACACAAAGATGATCGATTTTGTTAAAAAAAACAATTACAGTGATGAAACAGTTTCATTCACAAGGGGGAAAACAAAAGGCAAATGGCACAAGTTCAAGACGTTTGCCACTGCAGCTCGATTTGTATCCGCCCGTTTTTCGAGTCTATGAGATGGAGCTTCTCGTTTATCCTCTTGTTGCTCACAACGTCGGCTAGGCTTATATCGACATAACCCAATGTTTCCTGTTTTCGAACATCAAACAATAGAATGTTCGAGTCATCAACAAGAACGCAGCAGCAAAGATTATAAACAAAAATACAGTGTGTTTTGATGAATCTCCACGCGAAAAATGGACTATAACAAATGTTTTCTGCGAATGGAATAGTTCAAAAAAGCCAACAAGGGCACTTCAAGAACCTAACCAAACAGGGCCTTACAAACATATGCTGGACATAGGCCTAAATTTAGATGTTGACTCTATATCCTGTAGATATCTGTTCGTCATAATTTTTTTTACGTGTCGCTTTGCATAATGCGTGCGAACATCTGTGCAAATTTTCATTGATTTATGAGATAGTCGGAAAATGCACAAGATTTCAGGGCCAGATATCCGCACGAGTTCTTTAAAATTTTCGGCTAAATACGATTCTTATTATAGCTATAGCTCATTATTACCTCGAGTCTTGCATAATGATATCTGTCTTTCTAGCAATTTAGTCATTCCGATTGATTAAACAATTACGACAAAAAGGGAACCAGAAATACCTTCGGATGCAGCAGGCCTATTCTCATGGAAGTGCTAACTACCTCCACGTGTAGCTTGTCTTTCAATGGCGGTTCTTCCAACATGAACGTGAACTCCTCATCCCATCTTGGATCTCGGTTCTTCTTTACTTGCTGTATCGACAGTTAAGAAAGTGCTCAAGAACCAAATTAATGGAAATTCTATGATTAATACTCATACAAACCAGCACTTAACTCAATCTACGAGAGAAGAAAAATGGTCGTGTTTTCATTCTCATTTTCGATTTCATTGGGACTAAGATGATTTTTGTAGTGTAAACATATGAAACTATAATCGAACACGTAGTAAATAGAAATGTGTTTTTGTTGAAAATGAGACGAACAACAATACTTCCAGTTGAAAAGGATGTTTTAGTTTTGCACCTTAGTTTTTCGCTCCTCTCCTCTGAATATGATGCGCGCGTATGGGTTAGTGTGGTGCTTCCCCTCGACATCTTGAGCCAAATGCACTGTAACCACTAAAACACCTCCACCCTGTGGCGTGCCTTCAGGAGCCTTTTGTACCGCACCTGAATTTTCATCTTTGGTCAGATCTTCCTCCTTGAAAGGTTTGTATGTCAACTCCACCACAAGCTGCCCGCGCACCTTATCATTTTGAACGTCTTTTCGATCCAAGTTTTTCAAAAGATCCAGCGTCATAGTATTCGGTTCGTCATGGGGAAGGTCCTTTAAATAAACCATGTTCATGCCCATCTTTTCATGTTTGCCAACCTGAACAAAAATGTGAAATATCTAGAGTCTAAGACATCATAATATCAACACTCTTTCTAACCTGCAAGTGGATATGTCCCTCCCAATCTGGTTAGCTCACACACACACACACGCAGACACATCCGTCTGACTCATTTACACACACACACACACACACACACACACACATGCAAACACAAGCGTGCACACACACATATCGCGCGCGCGCGCGTGTAATGCACACCGCATAAATATACATGTGTGTGTGGATATATATGTATATATTATACACACACATATAAATACTGTGAGTATGTGTGTGTGCGCGCGTCTGTGTGCGTGTGCGTCGGTGTGTGTGCGTGTGTGGTTGAATGGGGTCAGTGGGGTGTCTGATAGCTGGCGATAAATTCAGGCCGAAGCCCATAATATGCCCACCTGCTCCCAGTCATGAACGTAAAGTTCTAATGCTTGTGTCGCCGGATCTTTTACAACCATGCTGAATTCTTCGTTCCACTCGGGGTTCAAATTCTTGTGCTTCACTGTAGTCTTCTTCGAAGGTGCCTTCGTATCAGTGAGCTTCAGTTTCACATAAGGATCTGACGCACCTAACAAGTCTTTCTTCCTCAGATTCATTGCCTTCAAGACCTTCACATGAAGAATTCCAACAGGCTTCTTCATAGCTCTGAAGGTTTAAAGAGAATTCGAACAGTTCATATACAAATCACAAAGAAGGCAATGCTATCTATAATATCTCGGTACAAGATAGTACATACTTCGATTCGTCCAGAATTTGCACTTCCAGGGTTTTGGGCCACAGATACATGTTAGCAACTTGGTCTTTGATTTGCTCCTGCATGTAGTTATTTTTATTCATATAATGGTTAGCACATACATGATCCGACAAAAAGAGGAAACGCGTATCACCAAATATTAAAGTTGAAGATACAAACAAACATAGTACTCCGTCCTAAGCCACTGAATCAATGTTATAATCAAGAATTTCAAGAATTGATGTAACAGAGTTGTACCTGTACGAACCAGTATAGACCTGGAATCGACATGAGATCAGCCCCAGCAACCTTCAGCCCGAAGTCAACATGAGGCTGCTCACCCAAAAAAATAATGCAAAAAATAAAATAATAATAATAATAATAATAATAATAAATAAAGGGCTAATCCAAGAGAATATCAATAAACATAACTCAGCGAATGAGCATGAATGTATGAGCATGCAATTACATACAAGCACCTCAACTTCTAATCAGCAAATTCAATTATGTTTTGATTTAAAAAATGATAAATAAATAAATAATAACATCACAAACCTTCTCCATAAGAGACACAAATATTTTGGCAAAGCACGGAAAGCTGGGTACGAGAGGCTTTAGGGTGATGCGGGGTTGAGCAAAGACCTGCAGATCCACAACCTGCAACGTGCAAACAACATTCAAATGTGTGTGTGTGTGATATTAAGTCAAGTAGACCTATAGTCTCGCATCGAATCATATAATACGGGTGACAAAATATTACAAAAAAAATAAAATAAAATAGCGTACAACCTGAACTGTCAACTTTAGTCCGTATGCTTTCACAGCAACCGTGACATTAGGATTCCCTGCCCATTTCAGGTAAGGCTCCATAATCAACTCCTTCTCGTCGGTGAGATAGACCTTCATACCTGCCATGAAAAATTCAAAAACTTAATTTCGGGCCGATTAAGTACAATTTAGCAAAACTAGGAACAATTATTTCATCAACCTTGAAAAGTAGGAGGCAGCGATCCTAGAGTTAATGATTCGAATTCAACAGATTCAATCTTGTATTTGGGAATTTGCTCAGCAATAATGGGAGTAGCTATGTTTTTGGCTGTCTTGCAAATCGCCTACAAGAAGAATAGATGAAAAGGTGCAGAGAAGCAATAAAAATTTATCTTAACAACAACAAGAAGGTAAAACAATGGCAAGCGATGCTTGATCAAAATCAATACCTTATCAAGGTACGGCCACATTACTTCAAGAAACTTGTTGAGCCAATCAATCTTCATTTACATCATAGAAAGTAATATAAACAATGAGATTATAAAGCATTAAATAAAATTAACGGAACGCTTAAGTGAGTAAAGCAACCAAAGTTAATACACCAGAAGTGACCATTTCACCAAGAACTTACACGATCATAGTCGGGATTTTTCACCCAAACAGGTATTTCAGGAAGTAACCTCTGCAAATTTTGAGTCTCTTGCTTGGCCAAAGGACGAATATCAGGATCCTGATCATGTTTACGTGTTTATATATATACACACATGGCAAAATATAAATATATATATATTAAGAGTCAGATATTTAAGATCCTAACAGTGTTAAGAATCATAAACTTTTTCACACATTTAGCACCATATTCAAACTAATCTAGAACTCCTCTTCCACATTATATGTTATTCCTTCAAAATCACAAGCAATTAACATTCAAAGCTAGAAGAAACGCCATGCGGGAATTACGAAACAATAGGTTATTCCATCTAATTACAAAAATGGACGTAAAGAACAACACTACTGACAAAACCAGCTATAACATAGCAATCCCAACAACATGACAAAATCTTAAACTGTCCCCATAAACAACTTCTTACAAAACACACACACACACACACATAGATAGATAGATATATGTACATACACGATCCACAATGAACTTCCTTCAACTTCTCAGTCCAATTCAAGATCTCGTCAAACAAAAAAAAGTTAACAAACAACAACTGCAACCTCAAACACGAGCCTGAATCGACAATGCCTAAAATTCTTACAAAAGTAAAACCTGATTCTTTCAGGAAAAAAAAAGTCATACACAAAACAAGAAATCAAGAAACGAACTGGCACCTTGACATCGCGGGGCTCAAAGTAGATGAACAAGAAATACCCAACAACAAAGCCAGTAGAAATCCCAACTCCAAATCCACAAAGACCCAATATTGTACTCAAAAAACCCATCTCCAAACACTGCCTTTCTTGAAATTTCAAGCAAACAATTTTCTCAAATTCGAATCAAATTTGAAGCTCAACCACTGCTACAATTTTCAAACATATTCGACCAAGTTTTTTCCAGAAAATGTAAACTAAAAGGAGAAATATAGTAAAAGGCAAAAGTGCCCGGTGGAGATGACTACAAATCAAGACTTTGCATGAGTTTGAGTGCCCCTTTAATGCCATTTCGCATTTGAATCAGTGGGTTGCGGAATGTGTAAGAACTAAGAAAGGAATGTATGCTTTGCTGGTTTTGTGAGCCGGGCCGGGCCTGACCCGTTTCAGTGGGCCCGTTATTTTGTCGGGGGCACTTGATTCGATGTGGACGTCCATTGTGCTCCGGAATTGACATTTGGACTTCCTTTGTAGCCTCTCGACAATAAATATTTACTCAACTTTGGTATGTTGTTTCATCACTTATAATTAAAATATATATTCAGAAAATAAATAAATAAAATGAATGAAAAAATTAAATTATTATTTTCATATGGGTGATGATTGACAAAAAAACATGACGGGGTGTATAATTGAGATTAAATTATCAAATAAACGCGTTGTATATCTGCATTCACTATTTTGGTAACATGTCAATTCACTAATTTTTTTAGTTATTATTAATATATTGGGTACATTCGATGTGTGTGCAAAATAAAAATAAAATATAATCTAATGAAATGATTAAATTTAAAATAAATTTTTTTATTGAATGTGTATAAACGTGTGTGTATATATATTAACTACTTTTATTATTTATACTATCTTTTCAACTATATTTAATATATTGATTAAACTTATGCAAAGTGAATAATCAAAATTAAAGTAAGATTAAATTTTATAATTAAAAATTTAAGCAGAAAATGAAGCAAAATAAAATTCTATATAAAGGGGTGAGAGAGAAAAGAGACGAAAGAGAATATAAAAGGAAAAATAAAAATACATAATTTTAGTGGAGGTATTTTAAAATTTTAAATTTATACACGCGCACGCGCACACACACACAAAAAACAAGGGAATTGTCACTTAATATATAGTATAGATTATCATCGTTATGCATTAGTAAGGTAATTAAGTTATTGTTTGGGATAACTGTTGACAAATAGAGCTTGTACATGGGCGTGAATAGGCGTGATGGGTAGGTCGGGACATTAATCGAATCTTTTTGTCTTTATAACGAAATTGTCCCCTACTAGTGTAATTAATTTTTCATTCATTCAAAATTGATTTTGAAAAAGTAAATACAACTTTTCGTATCTACTTGCAATATAAAATACGAAACTCCTATTTATTTTCACAACTAATAAATTTAGTTATCTATTTAAATTATATATTGATCAAATTAGTTACTTACCAACTTTATAAAATAATCAATTTCTACCAATATTAACTTTGTTCTATCGAACTGCGATTAATCAAAATTTATCAGATTTCTATATCCAATAAATTTGGTGATTGATTAAAATTTTACGAGGCACTTACGATGTGAGATGTCTCATCCATTTCATATAAGTCGTGCAAATTCAATAGTTAAAGTAAATGATATATTAAATTAAATTAATTAGTATTTTCAATCTAATAGTTCCCGAAAAATCTAATCACTCGATACGTTCTCCAGGCCTTATAGGGTGTTGCCTAAGCTTATAAATTTCTCGTAATATTTTATAAAATATTTGAAAACTTATAAGACGACATAAAATATTTGACAAAATTTTCAGACTAAAAGTTTATAATTAAACTCGTAAAATAAAATGTTTAACAGTTTATAAACTCTTTTAAAAAGGCAAGGAATTGTTAATTTATTTTAAAATTCTAACAAATTATAGAATATGGAGAAAATAATAATATATTTGATTTTATTTGAGTCGAGCTTAATTTTAGTTTTTATAATGTTATATGTTATAATTACGGTGATATCAAAATTGAAGAAAATATTTTTATATTAAGATCTAATGAATGATATATATATATATATATATATATATATGTTTGATTGATGGAATGATCTAAAATGAATTTAAAGTTTTTAATAATATTTTGGGAGAGGAAAAATGTATTTTGGAGGAAATGTTTGACTTTTTGTGGACCCCAAATGATGAGAAGCTTTCAAAAGATACAATTTGGAAAGAAAAAATTAATAAAACCAAACAAATATATAGTTTTAGAAATTAAATTCAAAATCTTATATAGAAGATGTGTCAAAAGTTACTGCATTAATCTAATTATATATTTTTTTTAATTAACTCTGAATTTTTAATTTTTATAATTGTATATTGTTAATTTTGTTATTTACCGAATATAATAATAATATAATTTGTTTAATCAATCCAATAAATTACAAAAAATAAAATAATCAATTAAAATTAAATTACTGATTCATCGCACCAGCCTTTTTTTGGTTATTTCATAATTTTTTAGTAGGGTTGCAATAAGGTATATCAGTAATATATATATATATAGAGAGAGAGAGAGAGAGAGAGAGAGAGAGAGAGTTACAAAATAATCATTTATTTAATTATATTATAAAAAAATTTACAAGATATAAGAGAAACGTACTATTGTTTACAATGTAATAAATAAATCAAGCATCGCTTTTATGTGGGGCGGCGCATTTAACTTGAACTGCCAATGTTTTTGCTATTTCCGGGCATTTATCCTTGCCAGCATCAACTAACTCTTCCCTCTTGAACGGAATTGAGCATTCCTTTTTACCCAAGCATAGCTGTCTCACACACAAAAATGTCTTAGTATGTGTCAAAAACAAAATAAAATAAAATGAATACCTGGTACTATTGTTAATCATCTCATATCATATCGACTAAATACTAAGATATAGTTCATTAGTTAGATTTTGGGATTAAATTAGATCCAAACCCCTGATACTTTAACAACTATCATATATGATATGACGATCATAATTCTAGAGACGAAGTACCTGCTCGACAACTTTGTGTGCCTTGTTGGAATCGCATTTGCCTGGCTGGAAGTGTCCGCAGGCACCCTCGGGTTCTCCGTACGTCACGAATTCCACCTTGTCGATGACCTTGTTGTCGGGGCAAGTGAGATGAGCCTCCTGGTTGGGGTCCCCGTTGACGGAGCGCAGGCGATTTTCCTTCCTTTCCCAGTTCTTGACGCCTGGTGGGTGATACTCGGTTATGATGCTGCAAATCGTGTCCCTGTTGACCGTCATGATTTCGATGTCCTTAGGTTTCCCGCCTATCTCCTCGAACATCACAAGAAAATTCTTTGTTGGCTTCAAGAAAGCCCTTGGGATGTGATACCTAAAAACAAACACAAGTTGATGTTTTAAGCTCCTTATCCGAGAGAGAGAGAGAGAGAGAGGACTACTTACACTTCTTGGGTGGGCTTTCCGAGTGGTGAGAGGTAAGACACCCAATAGCGACCAATGCTTCGCCCATTGATCCAAATCATGCCCTTTGCCATGCTTGACATTCGAATAACAACAGGGTTATCGCCTTCCGGAGCATCAAAATGTGCCTGGAATTACAATAAAAATTCAGAACAAAGTCAATGATTTTAACTTTGAGAAACAAATATTGAATACATGTTATGTTAATAGAGATTATTATTATTACCTTGTACCAGGTGATAGGTTGAGGAGATTCATTTAAGGGAGCCCATTGGACCTTATTTGAACCTTCTTCAGTGAACAATTGCATCGACTCACCTGGCACGCCAGCCTGCGCAATTTTTTTTTTTACAACCAAAATCAATTGTGCAAATATACTAAATATTCAATAAATATTATATTATGCGCATTTAACATGCATCTATAAAATGAAATATATATATATATATATAAAATTACCTGTTGTGCCCATGTGTTTTCGGTAATATCAAGGTTGCCAGCCATCAAACCCTCAATAGTAACGCCCCGAGGACCGGCGAACCTCTTCTCCATGTAAGCACCACTATTCTGTACTTAGGAAAAATATTTAATTTCTTTAATATAGTTCAATTTAAATTTTTGAAAAATATTTTAACATATTTAATTTTAAAAAAAAAGAGATTAAATTACCGGCAAACCAACAGTCATTGCTAGCAATGATACGTGGTTAGTTCCGGGCTTCAATTGGATTGGCTTCTTGAAGACAAAGCTCTTTTCAATGTTGCTACCGTGACCAAAACCTGGAATTTAATACAATCGAGATGAAATTATATTCGCGATTCGATAAGTGAACAACTGATCGTGTAAGTTTGATTATGAATTCTTACCTTCGTATACCCCGTTGACGAACACCGCCATAGCATGGCCGAGACTTGCGACCACAAGGACGGGGCGGATATCGTCGCGCATCGGCAAGTCGCGCCTGTCGAATGTGATGCTAGAAAACAAATAGAAAAATAAAATTTTCAAGATATTTATTACCCTTTTTTTTTTGAAAGGGATTAAAAAATTATAAAAAAAAATGCATATGCATTTACCTTGTGCTGTACCAAGCATAATCAGTGGTGTCCTTTGCGAAATCATACAATTCCATCGGTGCCGGGCTCTTTTTAGGTAACTCGTTCATTATGGGCACTTTTTCAGTGTACATCTCCCAGTTTGTGATCTTGGCTTTCTTCGAGGGCACGAAGTTTCTTGCGTTGTGTTGCGCCACGACCTATATATATATATATATATATATGAAATATATAACATGATTATGAACTCGAAATTCTAAAACTTCAAATCCATCAATCCAGAGACACGATATACATACCGTGTTTGTGTTGTAAACTACAGTTTTGCAATCGGGGAGAATGCTAGTGGATTTTTGTGGCAAGTAATAATCTACGCCCCTAAAGTTTATGGTGGCAGGTTCCTTCGTGCTGTTGTTGGTCAAGAAAGCAGCGCAAACACTGGCATCTCCAGGCCTTTCGTACACGGTGATCTGCAAAAACGAAAATAATAATGGCCACAATTTTTCGTCATAAATAATAGTTATTATTATTATTATTATTGTTGTTGGTTTTTTTTTTTTTTTGGGTGGGGGGTGGTGTTGTTTTACCTCCAAATCTTTGTTAATCTTTTGGATATTTTGTGTGCCCCAAAGCAAAGCCTTTTTGCTCAACTTCAATGCCCTGTGCAAATCCCTCAAGTGGCCAAATTTAGGTTCCCTCCTCAACCCTGAAATTAATAACCATATTTAAATTTGAATAATTATATATTATTTTAATTAATAAAATTCAATATTTATCTTAAAATTCAAAAATGAAGACAAAGTTTAGATACCATATTCATCAAGTGGAGCTTCATCATAGTAACGTGTTGTCACGAATGATGACGTTGATCTGCCAAAATTAGTTCCACCGTGGTACTGCCCAAAAAAAATATACATATATATCATCGAATTTTTGTCCAAAACAAGCTTAAGAATATATACACACACACACACACATATATATATATATATATATTTAGATTAATTATTAACCAATTAATTACTATATATTCTATAATATACCATGTAATAGTTGTTGAGGGTACCATTCCTTGCAAAGAAACGAGCAACAGCAAAGGCTAAATCTTCTGCTGAGCGCTGGGATGGTGGATCACCAAATACTCTATATCTGTAATGCAAATTTTTATTTTTATTATTATTATTTTTTCATTACATACATATATATATATATATATTCATAAATTAATAATTATAAGCAAATATTTATACTTACTGAGCTGTCCAGTTTTCAGTCCAAAGAGAAGGCTTGTCAGGGCCATTTGGACCTGGGAATGTGTCTCCACATTGCCTTCCATTGCAGGTGCTAATCTGTCGACGTGCACGTATATTAGGGACGAGATCAGAAATTTTAATTGAGGGACAATTTAGTCATTTTTTAAGGTTCAAAAATATGAAATTTAATATAATTATGCTTGTCAAAAGTATATAAATGATAGAGAAAATTACTGCTAGACCCCCTCTCGTTTCATTAATGCCGATTACTGAATTTTTCGACGAAAAAAGGGGGTCTTTTTGTAATTAGGCTTAATCCGAGGGGGTGTGATAGTAAAAACTTACGACGATCGGGGGGGCGTCCCTTTGCTTGCACATCACCCATGGGACACCACTGTACAATTTAACAGCCATCTCTGCAGCCCACTTAACATAGTTCGCGCCCCGCTCCCTGTACGCGAGTTGGACGTTGTTGTACTCGTTTTCGATCTGTAGTATATCAAAAACGAAAAATGTCAAAAAAAATTTTAAAAATTGCAAACAAAAAAAAAATTGTTGACTTAGGTTAGTAAATTTAGTAAAATGTGATTTGTGTAATTGCGGGACAATATGAAAACAAAAAAAATAAATAAATAAATAAAAAAAACCAACACCTGTGCCATGATAATCGGGCCTCCTTGGTCTGCAAAGAGCCTAGCTTCTTTGACCAGGGTAATGATTTTCTCAGAGTACCTTTTCATGTGAAACTGCAATTTTGTGAATATTATTAATAACTATTTCAAATCATTTTTATTACATTGTTATAAATTTCTTTAAATAATTTATAAAGCTTTTTTATTGTATAAATAATAATAACAAAAAAGGGTTACCATGAAAGGTTCGTTGTGAGAACGGAATGTGATGTTCGGGACGTCCTTTAACCAATATGGGAATCCTCTGCTCAAAAATGGATTATAAAATAAAAAAAAACCCATTATTTTTTTAATATATATATATTTTTTCTAAAATTAAATTGTTATTATTGTCATTTTTATTACCCGAAGTTCCATTCAGATTCGATGTAAGGACCAATGCGGAGGGTTACCCACAAGCCCTCCTCCCCTATCAGTCTGATGAATTTGAAAAAGTCATTATTGCCCTCAAAATTCCACTGCAATAAATAAATAAATAAATCAAAACTTATATTTCGAAAAAATAAATTAATATTAGAGTATCATGCGTGCAAAAAGGGGGTTTCAAATAATTATACAATTTTACCTGGTTGTGGACAGGCTCGTGAATATTCCAAAATACATATGTTTGTATCAAGTTCAGCCCGCCTTCCTTAGCCTTTCTAATGAGATCTGGCCACATCTGCCAAAATCGAACAAAATGTGTAAACAAAATTGAATCAATCTTCAATAGTTTACTCACTCACATTCTTAATTTTCTCAATACAATTCAATATATATATATATAGAGAGAGAGAGAGAGGGGCATAATTTTTATAAAATATTAAAAGTATTTTTATGATTTAGTGGGTGAAATTTAAAATTTTCAAAAAAATACATGTAAATTTCAACTCTACATAAACTTAAAAGGGAGAAAAGAGGGATGACCAACCCCTCCAATCCCCCCCCCCCTCCCCCTCTATCTATATACATATTCATTCAATATTGTAGATTACTTACATCAGGAGTGCTACGCGGGTAATGAATGGATCCAGAGAATAGTAGTTCCCTGGAGCCATTGATAATGACGGAGCGCGCATCGTACGCCACGACGGGTCGTAGTGGCGCTTGCTTGTTGCCGTAAGCGCTTGCCGCGAGCGCCAACAAGAGGACGAAGAAGAGAATACGGCCCATTTGAAGCAGTGTTTTTATTTACAATATATACACCTTCTCCCCCAAAGGGAAAAAAATAGAATTTATTTGTTGGAAGCTTGAGTTGTGAGTGTTTTATTGTTCTAATTTTTTTTTTTGGTGTTTTTTTATTTTTTTTTATTTTTTGGGGGGGGGTTATTGATAGAGATGGAATGCACCCCAATAATGAATATAGAGATAATTTGAACCTCTTTCCTCTCTCTATGTGAAGGAAAACGAGGTGTGGTCTTAAAGAGCAAATTTAAGTGCATTTATTGGTGACGAAACACGTTGCCCTAAAATAGGCTTGCGAGTTTTACTCGGAGGACTTGTGGTTTGTGAGCTTGGTTTGTTACTTGGGACGGATGCTAATTTTTTGGAACGGTGTATTTTTATTTTTATTTTTAACTCGGGCAAGAGTTTTCTTAAGGAATGTTAGTTATGTAAAATATGGAAATTTTAAATAAAATTATGAAATGAATTGTACTTACAATAACGTTCACTCTAAATAAACTTTCAATTGGCTAGCTTTTGAAACCAAAAAAAAATAAAAATGATTAGTTGTATTTTTTTTTTATTATAAAACATTTCTATAAGATTATATATACATATATATATTTATAAATTTTTTATTAGAAAACAAACTGGATAAAAATAAATTAACTTTTGATATAACATAAATCGATAAATAAATATATAAAATAAATTATTTCATACTAGGAGGTGTTCAGGAGACTAATGGTTACTTGGACGAGCTTTTTTTAGGAGTGTTCGTTAAGATATGGAATTTAAATAAAATTATGAAATGAATTGTGCTCATAATAACGTTCACTTTAGACAGACTTTCAATTAATTGGTTCTTGAAGCAATAAATCATTAGTTGTATTATTTAGTTGTGTGTTAATTTATGGAAGTACTAGCATTTTCACCCATGGTCCCATGCCAATGCACGGAATACACACACACACACACATACACGTATATATTTATAATCTTTTCATTAAAAACAATTAATTTAATAAAAATAATTAACTTTTGCTATACCATAAATTGATAAATAAGCATATAAAAAAAAATTATTAATAATAAAATGTGTTCAATTTAAATATTAATTTTGGTATAATCAATGTATGAAAGCTTTTACAATTTTTACGCAGGGCTAAGTGACAAATAATTTTAATTGCTTGAAATTAAAGTAAAACAAAATTATTGTAAATAGAAAATTAATTTTGCCGTTTTATTTTGAATTAAAATTTATTATGTTTTTATTTTAGATGTTGGACAAGTGCTTTTTTTTTTTTTTTGGTCAAGGATAATTGTTCTTTTGGATAAAGATGAATACCAAAAATATTTATTTAAATTATTGTAAAAAATATTTTGCTTTCATACATGACAAGATATTATTAAATGAGGCTATCTATATACACATTTGCTTACTCGAGTAGTCTCGATGGTTCTTAATATTACAAGTAGTTAAAGTACATAAATGCGAGCAAATAAATATGACTCTAATATGAAACATCTTAAAAACGTCATAATTTTGGAGTATTGTCCTTATTATTTGGATAGATGCCTCGACTTTTACCCATTATTTTAATGCTCTCGATGATGGTTCCCCTTGATTCATTTATTCGTCCATTTCTTGTTAATATTAATTCTTAATTAGTTGTTGCTCATCATAAAAAAAACTAGATTTGATAAGTCAATAAAACTGGATTAGTTGTCCTGATTTGATTTCAAATATTATTGCTTTTGATGTATTTTTAGGGGATCATAGATCATCTATTTTTCTTTCTCCCTCTTATTTATCGTATCCGGATACGATTTAAATACTAGTTAATTAATAATTTCATGAAACATATATGAACTAGAAAAATAAAAAGAGAATTAGAAATAATATTCACTCCCCCCGCCACCTCCCTTTTTTTGGGGTGGGAAAATCAGTAATAATATTCAACATCAAGAAAACTACAAACAAATTATTTTCCTCGCAAAATAATTTCCCTCCAGAATTTTCAAAATCTCCCTCCAAGAGACGAATAAAACCCCATTCCATTACAATCCATCACACACACACACACACACACACACACAACAACAACAACAACAATCAATAGCGTTAGTTCAGCAATCAGCTAAGCAAAAATGTCGAAATCGAATCACCAAGACGATCTCGATCTTCTCCTCTCCCTCGAGGATCGCGTTCTCGAAACCCCGCCCGCTTCCCCTTCAGGTATCAATTTTTTTGATTGAATTGGCAGCAAATTTTAATCGAATCCATTTTGTGAAATTGTTGTTTTTTTAAGTGAAATCTTGCTGTTGTTTCTCGTATATCGTGATCTAGTGCGTGCGTGTGTGTGTGTGTGTGTGTATATATATATATATATATATATATATATATATATATATATATATATATATATGAAATTCGGGACACTTGCTGAGATTCTAACTGTTAATCTTAATGTGTGTTCTGTTGTTTGGGAATGGGAATGGTGGAAGCATTTTGATTGATTTTGTGTTCTATGGATTTGTATATAGGGTATTTATCGGATGATGGGATGCCGAAGCAAACAGGGCATGTGGACATGTCTGTTTTTCGAGATGTGGTACAAGATTGCCTTGATTACGATCCTAAAAGTGCAAATAGATCTCAGATAATGAAGCAGAACAAGAATGAAATTGAGGTTGAGAAGTTTTCGGGACTGCGAATCCAGTAGGTTTACCTTTTTATCTTGATGATGCTAATTTTCCTATTGAACGAGTGTGTCATTTTTGCATTTGTATGATGATCACAAGTTCAAGATTGTGATAAGAGGGTTTCGATTTTTCTTCAAGTTTTCTGGTGAATTTGTTAACTGGCAATTAAAGATTGTAAAGATATGCAGCTCTGTACATTGGCAAGTTCAGATTATAACTATGGAAGATTGATATCCTAATGAAGTCCTAAAGATATTGATAAGTGGATTTGTTCCATTATCTCAGTGTTTATTTGTTTTCTTGATGTATATATATATATATATCTTCTTGTTCAGAAATGGCAGACTGCTGCCTTGATGAAGTCCTAAAAATTTTCTAATTGGATTTGTTCGATTCTCTTGATGTTTATGTGTCTCATTGATGTTTATATTTTCTTATTCAGGAATCAAGTGGTATCGCGCGTTGAGTTGAGCAACCATTTATCAGATATTAGATTCGTTCGACTACCCACAATAAAGTATGCTGACCTGAACAAGGCTTGAAGTGCTTTACATAGTTGGCACTACATATAGTCATTAATGGTGCTCTCTTTTCTGTACTTCAGGAATTTGCTAAAGGGTGATACTCTCTCTGGATGTTGGGCCACGATTGGAATTTTAACGGAAAAGGGGAACTCAAGGACTAGTTCTATAGGAAAGCCTTTCACGATTTGGAAAATCGGATGCTTAGATGATAACACTATTTCTCTTTTCTTGTTTGGAGATGCATATCAGAAGACCCGCGAAGAGAAGATAGGGACCGTCTTTGCACTGTTCA
>JAOWBU010000873.1:0-25000 GCA_026212405.1 Petrea volubilis
GAAAGTCTTAGTAAAGAAAGCTCCACATATCTATTATTTGATAAATAGAACTTTAAATTTACTTTATACTATAGATTTATGCCTACTTTAGTACTTTATATATATATATAAACATATTCAAGGTTTTAGTAAGTGATTAGATGATTATTTATATATATATATATATCTATGTACGTATATATATATATATATATATAAACATTTAAAAGTGTCATTATATATTAATTTAACTAGTTTCATTATATGTTAATGATAGTCTAATTTATATATATATATATATATATTTATATGTACGTATAGGTATATGTTATTATAGGCTACTTTTATATATATATATGTTACTTATATGTATATATATACTTATATTCATTTTATTAGTTTTTTTTTATGTATATGTAGATAATTCTTACATATCTATATGTATACTTATCTATATTTTATATACGTATGTATGTATCATATCTATATATTTATATACTATACTAGTTATCTTTTAATCATATATTTATATATATTTGTACTAGTTATATTTTAATCTATATATTTATATTAGTTATATTTTAATCTTTATATTTATATATTTATACTAGTTATATTTATATATTTATATTTATATTTTTTTTTGTATTTACATATTTTTGCTACTAGCTATTTACATATTTAACATTTCTAAGTAAGTATGCTTAATAAGCAAATATAAAGCTTTCATTTATAAGTGTGGAGCTTACTTTACTAAACTATAATATAAACTTCCCAAGATTATGTGCTTATGTGAATAATTTGCAATTGTGTGAATGGGCCCTATGTGCTGGAATGGTTTGGGGGTGTTCCGCCGGGACATACTATTGAGTAGCCGGAAGAGTTCACACCCCTTCCATCTCCTAATCCCCCCTTGGGTAGACGGAGGGATCTACTCAAGAGAGAGGGTCGTAGGACCATACTAGGCGTAGTGCCCGGGATACGACCATTGGAGGATAAGGCTGGCGAGAGAAATGTGCTGGTTGTTATTTCGGCCCGGGTAGTTATAAGGGTCACTGTCAGGTGACAAAAGGTAGAAAGTGTCAAACTATGTGTGTGCTATGTGTAACTAATGTGCACTTGACACCCGAGCACCTTATGTGTATAAAGAAATTTTTCTACTCAACGTATGTTGATTTCGTGTTATATAATGCTTTAGATGCTTCCGAAGCTAGCCTTTATGATGATGAAGAGGAGGAACCTTTTGAAGCGTTTTACTACGAAGGAAGATATAGGATTTCCACTGTGTACCTGTATTTTGTTGTTTTTGTTGCTTTTTGCTTTGTAGAGATAGTAGAACTAGCAAGTCGATACTCTATTTTTTGGATGTACCCTTATGTTTGTAAAGAACCTTATACGTTTTGTAATTAATAATGTATGCATGTATGCAACCACTAATGCTAATAATAATAATAATAATAATAATAATCATAATAATAACAATAAGACTAATAATAATAAAGGGATTTCGGGGTCAGTCATACAAATATTATTAAAATTTTATACATTTACTATTTTCTAAACTTCCATAATTTATTTAATAAATTATTTTCAACTTTTACCTATTTTTTCCGATAATTTTTAATAATTTTCGAAAAAAATTGTATTCAAGTTATTAATTTGAAATCTAATTTTTAAAATGATTAATTATTATCAAAAAACCAAAAAATATAATATAAATAAATATTTTAGACTTTATTTGATTTATAAAAATTAATTTTTGAATTTTTAAAATTTTATTTTTATTTTTGGGCAATTTTCGAAAAATGGGCAAAACAAGGGGTATTTCAGTCTTTCCACTTCTCCAGCCCTAAATTTCATTTTTGTCTTAAAATAAAAAATAAAACTGATAAATAAATAATTGTTTTCAGATTTTATAAGATTTTTATTTGATTTTATTCTATACTTTATTAAAATATCATTACTAATACACAACTTGAATCCTCTAGACCTTGTGCACATATACATCTACTAGTGGTGATATACATGTCTACATATACACATATATCCACATACATATATATATATATATACACAAGGTAGTTATTAAAGTGATGTGTATATATAGATATCCATGTATAAATGTATGGTATATATATTTATATGGTTACAATATTTAGATATTTCTTCTCTCACAACCTCTTTATTATAAATAAATAAGACCACACACACCCTCGCTCCTTTTCAGCCCAAAAACCGTGCCCTCTATATACACACACTCTCTGTCTCACTCTTCTCCTAAAAACACTACACATTCTTACCTTTTCCTACACTGCTTTGCAAGAATACAAGGTAGGAACCTTCTTTGTGCACTTAAGTAGAGGTTCTTTCTTCTTTCTTGAGTAGGATATTCCTACTAGGCAAGCTTCCATATTCTTGTGTCCAAATTAGTGTAAAAGAATCAAGCTTGAATGGCCTTGAGTAATAGCTTTTGCCAAACATGCGTCCAAGGTGAGGATTTTTAGTTATTTTGCTATTATCATGCTATTTTCAAGTTTCATGGTTAATCTTCCAAGTTATGATTCTTAGTGGAGAGTAGCTTTATTTATGTTGGAATAGATGTTAGCTTGCTTTGATTTAACATTTTTTGATAATTATAGCTTCATATTTTCATTATGTTTGGGAGGAAGTTGAGAAGTAGTTAAACTTGTTAATATGTCCTTGATCATGTTGCTATGGAGTTTTATGGATTATGTGGTGATATATGCTTTATTTGAAATATTGTGTGACATTCTATGTCTAGCGAGACTTAATAGTTGATTGTGGTTTTTAAATTCATACAACTTGGAAGTAATAAATTTATCTTACTTGATGATAAATATGTTGTTTTTGGAAAGATTTAGTAAAGAAAGCTCCACACAACTATCTACTATCTTGATAAGTAAAAAGTTTAATATAGATTTATTCTTATTTAAGTAATTTAAAGTCTAACTTTAAAGAAGGAAATTTCATAAAATATACTTAGTTTATATACATAAAGTATTTTGTAAACTCATGACTTTAAGTGTGATCTTTTTAAGTTGTAACTAGTTATGGAAGTATATTTTAGAGGCTTACTTGAATAAGTGCATGCTTATATTTTTGCTTAGTTAAGAAATGTTTAAAATCACTATAAATTTAATAAATCCTACTATCTAAGTATGTAAGACTATTTTTCTTACAAAAATAGTACTTTTATTAAGAAAAGTTGTTCATCTTGAGGGTATCCTAATTTATAAAATTAATAAGTTTACTACTAAAATGTGTTAAGGATCGTTTTCTAAGTATACTATTACTACAATATATATCTATATATATATATTTTCACATTTTTTTAATATGTAAGTATACTTTACTAAAATCTTTCATTAATAATATTGGAGCTTACTTTACTAAAAGTTGGAAACTATTGGTTTCCTCAAAAGCGCTTGGTAAAAGTTTCTTAAATTTACATATAGGAGAACTTTATCTTACTTATAACAACTTTAATACTTAATAAAAAATACTTATAGATATGGGAGCATACTTCCATGATTATGTGATTGCATGAGTATTAAATGGCTGGGACCCAAATGTACTGGAGTGGTTGGAAGTGTGTTCTGCAGAGACATACTATTGAGTGGCCGGTTATAAGAGTCCTCACTCTTTCCATCTCCTAATCCCCCTCTTGGGTAGACAAAGTGATCTACTTAAGAGAGTGGATCGTAGCAAAATATTAGGCGTATGCCTTGGGTACGACCGCTGGAGGATAAGGCAGGTGGGAAAAATGTGTTGGTTGTATATATCGGCCTGGATAGTTATAAGGGTCACTGTCAGTGACAACAAAGGTAGAAAGTGTAAAAGTATGTGTTATGTGTGTAACTAATGTGCAATTGACACTCGAGTACCTTAAGTATGTAACGAAATGTTTCTAGTTAACATATGTTGATTTGTGTTGCATGATGATTTAGATGTTGTCGAAGCTAGCAATAATGATGTGGAAGAGGATGAGCCTTTTGGAGCTTTCTATTAAAAAGAAAGATGTAGAATTCCACCGTGTACTTGTACTTAGAGATTTTGCGTTTGATATGTAGTTAGCACAGTAGAAGCTGTAATCTCGGTAGACTACATTTGGGGATGTACCGTCACAATTATGTAGCCTAATATGTTTTGTAATAATGATGTATGCGTTTATGTAACCAATAATAATAATAATATGAGTTGACTGGGGTCATCATAAATATCTTATGAATTATACTATATGTTGCTTTAGTACTCAATGATTTTTAGATTTAGAGTAGTTTGACTAAACTTATATGCTCCTTAAAACATCTTATTTTTTTTATTCATCTTATTAGGCATGCCATGTCATTTTAAAATGCATATAAACACCACGCAAGTGCTGACATGTTAAATATCTCCAATTATTTAGCCGAAGATGCCATTTTTCGAATAATTTCATCATATTTCTGATTATAATGAACATTTCAAGTCAAAAGTCCTCAATATGTAAAAGATTGTCAAATTGGTGTCTTAAAATTGAAGTGGGCCAAACTAGTGTCCTAAATCTCAAATTAGTGCAACATACAGTCCTAAATATGTAGTTTTTCCTTTTTCGCAATTGAATGGGTCGCCTAAGTAATATTATAACAAGTATGGTATTGCTTCAATAAGGAAATGGGTTATAAAGTAGTGAATTCGCTAATTCTCTATTGTTAACCGTCCGAATTTTCATAAAAGTTCAAAGAAATTAAATGAAAACAAAAAAACTGATTAAAGGGAAAATCTAGCAAAGGAAAATAGAGTCTACGTTTTATTAATCTAATCCTTTATTGTAATTACTAAACACTTCCAGGTTTTGACATTATATCATCCTACAATCCAACTCACTTATGTAGTTGTAATCTCCTTTCATAAATAAAACATGCATGTTAATGGATTCGATGTGTATACTTCCGTGTGGCCAATCACCAAGGACATGAGCATTGGCACTGCGTCCACACATCAAAAGTGGCCACCTGTGATCTTTTCTGCAAAAGTTTGTTTACCAATATAATATTGAATAAAAATATATAAAATTAGGAGAAAATCTAGAGTTCATCTTATAAAAGATTAATTCATATGGATTTTTGTCTTCTTTTTTATTGGTTTGTGGTCAAGTTGTAATGTTAATGAGTTGTCAAAATCTAGCGAGTTGTGCAACTATGGCAACCATAGTTTGCGTGTTGGTTGTTGATGTGTCAGCATCATTGGTTTTCCCGTCAATGCAATTCATTGAGTTCCAAACATTCAAATTAAAATTGCATATGGTTCAAACATTTTAAAATGAAATCATAATTAAAAAAAAATGAAGAAACCTCAACTAGAGTTAATTTGTTGGACAAAGTTTACGATTCTCACTAAAACATTAAAATGTGACTTAATCCTTTGTAACTAGTCTATTTTAAATGAAACATGACACCGATCACTAGGGGTCATAGTTCGTTTTTGGTCATCTATTCTATATTAAATATGACACTCGATATCATGAATGAAGCTTTGTTTTCATGGTCAGGGGATTCCGTTCGATTAAGCAGTAAAAAATTCAATTTATTTTGAATCCCACAAATACCAGTACTAACCTAACGACAACTAAATGATTGTGAAAATGGACAACATATTAATGTGTCTTAGAGCTAAATCATTTATGTAATTGACTTGGAACATTTACGTTGACATATGATCATGAGATAGTAAGTTCGTGGGTTCGTGGCTGTTGTCAACATTAGCAAGCATGCAATACATATTGAAGTATAATCCATATTTCTAGACATATTGTAAGATGTGATTAAAGCAATAATATGGTTTGTAAAATGTTATAGGTTTGTTAGGTTTGTACCCTTTTTATAAGGGAGTTATGGTGTTACAATTTAAATTTTTCTACCAGTTCTTTGGCTAGTTACCATAACTCGTAGTATCATATTGACAGCTTTAATTAACAACCTTGGAATGCTACTCCTTTAGGTAATTCTGTACCATGATTAGTAGCTAAATCTGAACGTTTGCGGCTCGATAAATTGTGTAAATTTACTGTGTTTGAATTTAACTTAGTTTCCGTAATTATTTTCTTCTCTAAAAAGGAAGGATTTTAATTGGCTCTTGATATAGTAAGAGAACACATGAAATATAATAAATCGATTAGAAGGAAAAATTGCGAACAAATTGGTTTGATTGAGTTGTTTCTTGCCAACATAAAACAAAATCTATACAATGACAAGACAAAAATTATATGAAAAACATAGCACTATATAGATGATCTAGCCTAACATACGTTAATCATAATTCAAATATTGTGAAGAATTTTGAAGACAATTATGGGGGAGGACATTAAAAAATTGTACCAAGAGTTATCAATTGAAATTGTGAAAAAGAAAAATGTAACCATAGTAACACTTCTTTATTATGCCAGTAAGGAAAACTTTATCCGCGGTTGACGATTAAATTTTTGAATTCTACATAATTTTTAGAATTCTTTATTGATTGTTTCTCAATTAATGAAAAATTTTATTCTAAACACTCTCAACAACGTTAAAGCCAATTCAAAAGTTCAATTAATTTAGAATTCTTTACTGATTAATTGAGTTTGAATTTGCAAGTGTTTTTCTAACTGATTAATTGCAATATACCATTCATGTAATTAATTGATTGTAATAGACATGTTTCTAAAAATAAAAGTAATCATTAATTATTTTGACAAAATTCACTGGCTTAAATTTGAATTTGCATGATAGTTTTTTTTTTTTTTGAATTTGCATGATAGTCATTACAAGAAAAGGTTATATGAGAGATAAGATATAAAAGTGATAATATAAAAATTATCACCAATAATCATATAAGTGATGACATCTTCTATTTTGTCACTATTTGAGTTCCTTTAATGTCAACATTTTGATTAGCTATCGTCTTTCAATTCAATTCCTTATTTTTATGCTTTTAGACCCTTTTTTGAAATCCTGTGAGTACTGAATTTTTAAGTTCTACATTCAATTGTAGGTGTGTAGAACCTTACGGATAGTGTTTGCCTACTCTAGTGCCTTCATATTTGAATTAGAAGTTAGAGGCGCAATCCACCAAAATTCATATCGAAAAGACCTCACATTTTGTGTTTGTTGCACACCGGCACGCCTGCACTCAACATAAACTCACTTCAAAGTTGTTGTTTTCTCATTGAATCCAGTGCTTTTAAATCTTGAGTAAACATATGAAATTGGCACAATATCAATTTTGGCAAAGAAAGCAATGCTGCTAATTTTATGCAAACATATAAAAGTAGCACACCTTGTGGGACGAGATCTAAGGTGTCAAAGAGGTTTTACTTGCATATAGATCTTAGGAATCATGTTTTATTACTTTCTCTTACATATTTTTATTCTTTTTTAAATAGTCACAAGAAAAGAATCAATATGACACCGCGTCTGCGAAGCCAAACCAGAAGCAACCCAGATAATACAGAGAGCGAAAATGAAATAGAACATGAATTCGAAAATAGAGATGGAAATAATCCCTATCCCAACATTCAGAAAATTATTCAAAGGCTCGAACAGGACCGTAGCGTGCCCATAGACAAATAAATTGAGGAGTCTAGCTATAGATTCTAGGAGCCTTGGGAGAGAATAAGAAGAATAGAATGACAGGGCCCAAGTCATGGCCTGCATACTAGAGTCCACACTACGAAGTGAAGATGCACAATGTGGCAGTGATGATGGACAACTTTGCTAACATTCCACCAGTGAGGGAGCCCTCCACAATGGAGTGAATCCAAGAAACGTTACAAGCTAGAACAAGCCAATTCATGGCTGGAGAGATTGATCTTGGAGGTAACCATCGTTGTTGAGGAATTGACCTATAATTTGATCATGGTAAGTGAGTGGCATGCGAATCTAGAGGCATAAGCCTGGAAAGGGAAATGTCAGGTACAAGGAATCATTTCAAAAAACTATGTTTTATCATGATATACTAGAATATGTTGTTGTAATAGCTTGTGAGGCATAAGCGGTCAACCTCGCTGCCTAGGTATACTAGTCTGTATCCTCAAGAAATTGATCTTATTCCTTTTCCCCATGGTTTAGGATTTTTGTTTTTAGATTGTTTATTAAGGGTGGATCACAAACTACAATCAAACATATTACTAAATTCACCACACAATGTGGGGAAGTTGGAGTGGATCGTAATTTAAAATTGCATTTATTTCCTACCAATTAGGCTTGATCAAAATTCAAGACGATCAAGTTAGTCTAGAGGATGATCAATTGGAAAACAAAGTGGGTTTAGCCTAAGATGTTTGCCAAAAGAATACAGTTTGTCCAACCTTGGTGAAACCAAGGGCATTACGGCCTCATATGAAAATGCCTCATGGCAGTTACACAAGCTGAAATTTCGTTCTGATATGGAAAGGCATTATTCTTTCAACGTAACAAAAGCTAAAAGCATTTTTGACCAACTATTGGTTAATGGCAAGATTAAATTAAATTCCAAATGATCGTAGAATGTCAACGGCCGAATAGATTGCCTTTCAAAATACTCAGCTTTAAAAGTCCTTTAGAGGTTCTAATAGGTAAAATTCTTATACTATTCCCCCTAAGGTATTTAGGTGTGTCTGCTTTGTCTATACTAATAATGTTGGGAAATTGGAACCAATGGCTCTTAATGTGTGTTTTCTGGGTGTTTCCCAACACAGAGGGGTACAAGTATTACCACTCTCCATCTGGAAAAAACTTTGTTAGTTTGGATATCACTTTTAGGAAACAGGACTTTATTTCAATATACACCAATCACCTCTTCTAGGGGAGAGTAATGAGACAGAAGAGGTAATACCTAGTTCTAGTACTCTTGGTGCTCCCACTCAAAGGAAGACTTTCATTGAGAGGGAGAATTCTATTCAACAAAAATATTGGGCGTTTGGTTATATCTAATTTCAAGAGATATTCAAGGAAGGACAAGGTTGAGAAGCCTTTGTCTTGTCTGTTTCTTTTGTGCCTTTTCCATAGGATCAGAAAGGCTCTTTGAGATCCTAAGGGGAAAGTAAGAACGATTGAATAGATGAAAGTTCTAGCTAAAAATGAGACATGGGCGTTGGTCACTCCTCTATTGGGCAAGAAATTGGTCACTCCTCCATTAAACACAAAGCTGATGGTGTGATTGAAAGATACAAAGCAAGATTGGTGACCAACGGATTCACTCAAACTTATGGAGTGGACTATCAAGAAACTTTTGCTGTATTTGCCAAGGTAAACACGATCACAATCTTGATATCCCTATGCAGGCAAGCTTGAGTGGGACTTGCAATAGTTTGATGTTAAGAATGCTTTCTTACATGAGGATTTAGAGAGGGGGTATATATGGAGGTTTCTTCGGGTTTTGATGATGAGAAAACTAAAGAGAAGGTGTGTAGATTGAAAAAGGCATTGTATGGATTAAAGGAATCTTGTAGGCTTGGTTCGATAGTGTAGCAAAGCCATGACATCCTTTGGGTACCGACAAAGCAATGTGGATCATAACTTGTTTATCAAGCATTGTAAAGGTAAGATTACACTACTTATTGTGTATGTCAATGACATTATGATGACTGGTAATGATATTTAAGAGATGACGCGGTTGAAAAAGCTACTCGCTCTAGAGTTTGAGATCAAGGATTTGAGAAATTTATAATATTTCCTAGGAGTCAGAGTTGCCAGATCAAAATAAGGTATTTTCCTATTTCAAAGGAAATATATCCTTTATTTTGTAGAAGCAACTAGCATGTTTGGGTTTAAGCTTGTAGAATCACCCCTTTAAAGCAATCACAAGCTACAAGTAGAATTGGCGCATCAATTGTCATGGGGAGATAATAAAATTTAGTAGAGAGACAACTTTATCTCTCACACATAAAGCCAGACATAACATATACAGAATATGCATGATCCTTATGAGCACTAGGCAAAGGTCTTATATTCTCTAAGAATGACCACCTTCGGATAGAGTCTTTTATAGATGTATATTAGGTTGGCTTTCTAGATGATAGGAGATCAACTGTTGGTTACTTCACGCTTGTGCGAGGAAACTTAATTACTTGGAAAAGTAAGAAGCAAAGTATGGGGTGCCATCAGCATTGCACATAATCTTGTTCAACATGACCAAACAAACCATATAAAGACTAATTGGCATTTCATTAAGGAGAAATTGATTAATGGATCCTTGAGCATATTTCACGGGGCATCAAAAAAACAAATAGCTAATGTATTCACTAAAGGGCTTGGTAATATAATTTTTCAGACCCTAGTTTTCAAGTTGGGCACATGTGATATCTATGCACCAACTTGGGTGGGGGTATTGACTATGCAAGTGATTTGGCTAAATCTTCTTTAGATCTTTACCCTAATTTTATGTAATTAGGCTGATTCTTAGGGATTTGATTATATTTTCTTATTTTGTATCTTTCCTAGTTACGCTCCATCTTTCTTGTATATATTCTCCTTGTGTAATATTGTAATACACACTTTAAAAGAATAAAGGTTCTCTTCTTCTAAAAATATTCACTCTCCGACCGACTCAATCCGCATTTTTTTGTTCATTCTCTTGTGTGGGTTGGATCTTTTAGGATGTCAATCAAAGGACAAGAGATAATCGGCTCAAGGGGTAGGGCACTCACCTCTTGCTTCTTTCGTTCTATGGAGAATGTATAATTTTTTCAGACATTGACGATGTTTCACAGCACTTCCCAGACCCCAAACTGAGTGGGGAATTTTATTTTTAAATGGAAGGTGGAGACAATGGCTTTGTTAAGTGAATGTTGTATGTAAATGTGGCATTGAGCACCAAGTAATTGATGAGGAGTGTCTGTCGATGAGAATGCCCACCGAGGGAGGTGGCCATGTGGATTTGGCTGAGGGGGTAGACTTTTGACCTGCCAAAACTGAGCAGAGGTGTTTGGACAGATTCTAAGTGTGTCTTTCATAAGTTCATCTTTTGCAAAATTGAGTAAAGTAAAACATCAACTGAACTTCATAAGGGTTTGGGCTACTACAATAAAATGGTTATAGTTTTCAGAGAAATCGTCCAACTTAATCTTTCCTTTATAATAGATTAAATATGCAAACACAATAAGTAATCCCTAATTAATAAATAACTCGTTAACAGAATTAAAAACTAGAAAGATCCAATACTAGCCAACAAACCTACAAACATGATTCTTCGAAACTAGATTGTGTATTTCTCATAATATAATTCAAAAGCTTCAACCCAATTGAATTATACTACTTTCCACTTATGTTGATTCAATTGAACAATTATAGATTCAATTTTACCAACTGGAATTATGAAGTTTAATCAATTGAACAATGGGCCATAATTGCACAACTAACCAAACAACATTAAGGGATGAAGCTCTTCCAAAAAAACATACAAAAATATACAAGTATTGTATAAAAGTAAAAGACAAGAAAAGTCGATTAGATCTCATAATCCTTGAATAAAACGTTGGCTCGAATTACTCTTTAGCTGAATAAAGTGGTCTAGCCACACATGGCCATGAATACAACTTCAAATAAAAATATAAAAGTTGAAAACTTCAAAGTAAAAATAATAACAAAGCTAGAATCGACGGTTATAAGACAAGGTCTTAGAATATGTATATATAGTATCCTAACGCTCAATCTAATTCCTAACAAAACTAGAAAAATTCTTTGAAAAATCCGAAAATCGTAGGCAAGAAGCGAGTTTGTTTCCAAGTAGAACTCTTGCCATAACTAGATATTTGTCTTCTATTCCCGCATAGAAAGTTTTGGCCATAAGGCATGATTATGCCTTATTCAACAAGGCGAATGTTTCTATTTTAGTCTGTTAGCTTTCTTGTGCAATAGTCCTTTGCACTTTTTACTATCTTTAGGCCCTTTTTGAGCTACTTTTCATCAAGTTTCACCTACGATAAGAAAGAAATTAATTTGGTGAAATTCTAACCAATTTAAAATCCAAATTTAATCTAAAAAAGTACAGATGTGGCCTAAAATTTGATAAAAGTAGCATGTTATCATGTTTGCAAAGGCAAGAGATGAAAACAATATGTCCTTTAGCAGCAAGTTAATCGTGCTATGTGGGGAAGCACCCTTGGCTAGTTTCAATGGCGTTCTTTGCGTTGGATTCAATGATCACCCTCCTGAAGGTGCACATGCCATAATCTCCTTGCCGAATAGCAATGTAGTTACCTTAATACTCTCTGGATCCCAGCAGGTTATGCACCTTTGCGTGGCCGAAGCCAAGACTTGTCTGTATTCATAACGAAAATACATGCTGAGACTTGTGATTACTATTTCAAGCAAGTACGCTATATCACAATTCAACTTAATCCACTCCCGGGGGGGGGGGGGAGGTATCCATCTTAACTCACGTTGGTGTTGGTGTTGTGATTGATCTCTGTCCATAGCTCTTCTCCCCACGCTGTATGTTGGCACCAATTCATGAAGGGCAGAAGGCTCCAAACTCCTGTTTCCATGCTATATCTGGATTCGATTATACCATAGAAGTCAGAAGCCTGTACAAATTTCACCAAATTCACTAATGCTTGAAGCCTCGACTTGCTCAAGTAACCAATCATATGCTTACACCACTTTCAAGCCAATCACAATGTCCCCCACTTAAGTTAGTGCCCAAAACCATTCACTGTAATCACATCCTTTCACAATGTGCACAACAAAATCCAACCCCACAGTAAAGAGCACACATCTCTGCACCACACTATACTTTTGATTCACCATGGTTTTAGAACAAGGTAAGACATCCTTGGCCATTCGCCACACAAAGCGTTTTATTTTAGGTGCAACTTTTAGCTGCCACATCAGTCGACATAGTTTACTATTTGTACCTGATGCTAATGCTATACTCGTTGTCTCTTCATGAAAGTTTTTTGCTACATAGCCACCAATCCTCACCGAATACTTACCATTCGAGGAAGGTGCCTAGAAAAAGTATCACTTGGCAACCGCTTACTAATGGTAATTTTGATAATGGAGATGACTTCAAAAGGGAGGAAAGTGTGCTCAAGCTCGATCAGCCCTCGGTTCCAAAATTTCAACTCTGGATTGATAAGCATCGATACCCTAGCATCCTCTAGAAGGGAGCATTGAACCAAGGATTGACAATTATTTTTCTCCACAGTCCAGTGGTCACGCCACACTAACATCACTTCCCCATTCCCTATTTTCCAATAGATATTCTTTCTAAGTATGGGGAGTACCGCCATGAGGTCTTGCCAAAAGAAACTTGGGCTGCCTCCTAACACTGCTTCAAAGAGATTGCATTTCGGGAAGTATTTTGCTTTCAGCACTTGCCCTCATAGAGAAGTCGGGTCCTTAAGGATGCACCATCCTTGTTTCATCACTAGGGCCTCGTTGAAGTGGTGCAACCTATAGAAGCCTAGACCGTAGCCTTTGCTTCACACACTTTTGCCCAATGTGTCCAATGCATCTTTCGCTTATCGATGCTATCCCCTCACCTTAATTTGCTAATCAAAGACTTCATATTCGAGCATAGGTTGCTTGGGAGCAAAAAAACACTCACCACATGCTAAGGTATAGCCTAGGCAATGGCCTTAATCAAGATTTCTTTGCCTGCGTTCGATAGATACTTTCCTTTGTATCCCTTTAGTTTTTTCCAAATCCACACCTTGGAAAAATTAAAAATCTATCTTTTTAACCTCCCCAACAAGGTTGGAAGCCCGAGGTACTTTGGGAGAAGACTAACCTCTTGGACTCATAGAATATTTTTTAGAAGCTCTCGTGACTTAGCTGGGATCACATAGCTGAAAGATACTTTGGATTTGTCAAAGTTGACCATTTGTCCGGACATTTCCTTGTATGCTTGAAGGATCGACTCGAGCTTTAGCCATTCTGCTTGACTTTCTCGTGTGAAACTAGGTTGTCATTGATGAAGAAGAGGTGCGATATTTTCAGGCTTCGACGACACACTCTGACTCCTTGTACGAGTCACTTTTTCTAGGCTTTCTGGATCATTGTGGAAAGTCCCTCAGCACATAAGAGAAATAAATAATGCGAGATTGAATCCCTCTACCGCAATCCCCTATCCGACTTGAGAACACCACAAATACTCCATTTATAAAATATGAGAATGAAATTGAGTTCAAACAAGCTATGATTCATGAATTTAATCATAGCTTGTTTGCATCACATGGGCTACATACAATGAAAAATTTCTAAAGCCACAATCGTATTATTTGTGATAAGCCAGCTCGGCACAAATGCAAATTGAGTAACGTGAATAACCTATGGGAGTACTTCTTTAAGCTGATTAGCCAGAACATTCGAGATGATCTTGTACAATACATTGCACAAGCTAATAGGTCGTAAGTGCTTCATCTCTATGGGGTTCTTTATCTTTGTGATCAAAGTAGTCAATGTGTGATTGCACTGTGGAGGCATAACCACAGAATTTAGAAAGCCTAAGACCAATTTTGTCACATCATCCCCCATTACCGGCCAATATTTTTGATAGAATAGGGTCGGGACATATTGATGGGTGCATCTGTTTTAAGGCCGAATACACTTTCTCTTTAGTGAATGGACTCTCAAGCTGTGAAGCAACATTAGGTGGGACTTAACTATTGATCTGCATCCACTTCAGCAAAACTCATTAGATGGGTACTCGTGAATAGCTTAGAATAATGATCTATTACTACTTGTTCCATAACACTATCCCCTTCGTGCCACTTGGCCTTATTGTCCTTAATTGTTTTGATATAATTCCTCCATTGCCTCTCAGATAGCCACACGGCTCGAGATCTCTAACACCATATTATCATCTCACATTTGATAAGCTCATCAATCTCGTGTTGCAGAAGCTTCCAACGGTTGATTGCCTTCGTATTCTGGGCCATGTTTTGACATTTTCTCAAACCTAAAAAGTCATTGCTTCTTCCATCGCCCAAGTCGGAGAATCTGTTATGTTGATAACAGAATAGGCAAATGGTTCAAAGTAAGCCCTGATAAGTGTCGAACCTGGTGGAATGGATACAAGGCCCACCACTCTTCATTACTAAGGAAGCAATCAAGTCTCTCTTGGCGATTGTGCTCATTGGTCCTACCATTATTGTTTATACCTTTTAAACTTAAGATCATTTAGGCCACAATCTAGCATAATGCCTTGAAAATGATCAAAGCCTGTACAGCTCCACTCCGCTTGCCTAATTTTTTCATCACTTGACAAGATATCATTATAATAACCAAATTAAAGTACACAAAAAAGGACTGGGGATCCCCTTGGAGCTCAGCAATTAGTTGCTACATATAAGTTTTATTATAATTTTTCGGCCACCTGTACACACATATTCCATACCAAAGGAAATTATAATTATCATCACAAAATTCAAAATTGATACGATAGAGTGAAAAGTTGATAACTCTAAAATGTAATTTTTTTTCCGTATCAACACGAGCCCACCACCTCTATCGGTGGTGTCTACTACAAAACAATTAAAACCAGGAAAACACCTATTAAAACTTTCAAGCTCAAACTTATATTGCCTTGTTTCCATGAGAATATCAGGGGAATTTGCCTTTATTAGTTGTTTAAGGGCACGGAACATCCAGGGATTCCCCATTCCCTGAAATTTCTAGCTTAGGCACTTCATTGGTCTGCCCCGTCAACATCGTGACAATCTCCACCTCATCATCATCCCCGATGCATAGCTTCTTCACCCTAGGGGCAGTCTCGATTACCTCTATTGTGTGGTCCTCCTCATTAATCAAGTGAACACCCTGCTTTTTTGAGCTCTAACACCCCCCTTCCGCATCGATCGATACCAGATGAGGACTCATTTTAGCCACCATTCTCCTTCAGTCAATCATGGCCTTCGTTTTGCCTATTTTACTTCCCTCCATACATGTACTCACCTACCATCTTGTGTTTCACCCTTCCCATTCACCCCCTCGACCCCCACCTAACCCTTCCCATTCACCCCCTCGACCCCCACCTATTGTCTTTCCCTCTTGAGCACCCTACCCCCAATCATTTACAATGGGTAGTACCCCCTCCCCTAGCCACGACATCCCCAACATTCACCTTCTTTCTCTTCCCCCCTTTTCTCTCCTCCCTCGATGGCGTAGGCTTCTTCTGCTCACTCTTCTACCCCAACACTTTTTGAATTCGGCACTAGCTTCTCCTCATTCTCACCTCTGCCATTTCGCTCGGGTTTATTGCTACTATAGGATGGTTTAAAATAGAGTTTCCTCCTTGGTTGTTTGCTTTTATCTCTCATATCTCCCCGAATTGTATTGTTGCTGTCTTTTCCAGCGGAGATCTAGGCTTCAGAGATTTGGGTCATATATTTCCCGCAAAGGGGAGTAGCTCTCAAAATTTTCCCAAACCACCATTTATCCACCGAACTGAGTTCCTCCGGCATGTCATCACAGTCATCATGAACCTGCTCGAGGAGCCCACACCAATGGCAATAGCTTAGGAGCTTCTCGTAGCAAACGTATACCCACACTAGGTGCCCTCTACTGTTTGTGATCCACACACCCCTTTTGAGTGGTTAAGAGACTTTAACAAGAACACAAACCATGCAATACCTGCCGAAGGCATTGATTTCCTCCGTTTTGCAAGTAAGGCGTCATTAAAGTACCTCAAGAGTCTAAACCCAAAGCCACATTCTTCTTTGCGTGTGCAGATTTTTGCCATGCAACCTAATTCATACCTTTATTTTGCCACTAAAAATCTGATATCAATCATTCCAACTCCTGGAAGAACCTATCTAGCAGCAAAAAGCATGCCATAGCGTAGGAAGGAATATCATGAAACATTGATTTTACAAGGCTTTTCTTGCCTACCTAAAACTTGGTGCGTTCGTTCCACCCTTTTTTCTATTTCCATTACTGAGGGAAGTCCTATACATTTGTCAAAGTAATCCTCGATACGTATTTGACATACTCCCGCATGTCTTCTTTTAGTTCTATAGGCACAGTTTTGCTAAAGACCACTGATATGGCCTTATTTTGTTATTGGGCTTTTTATGAAGTAATCCTAATAAAAGTCCAAGAACAGCCCTGGACCAAAACCCAGGAAGGATGCAATCTTGAGCCCAAGACTAGGAAGGGATAGGTCGTTCCTAAAGCCCGGCATCAACCCTGGATCAAAGCCCAAGAAGTGTATGCCCTTAAGCCCAAGATCAGGAAGGGAGGTCTCAAGCCCTAGGCCCACCTATCACCTAGCTAACCATAGACCTAAGTCAAAAGGCACATGGGATAAGGAGGCTTGGATGCATCCACCGAATCTGGAGGAATCGCAACTAACGCGCCCCCAACCGCCCTGATTTCGCGAAGCACGCCCTGATTCTCGGGACAGGTCAGTTACGTCCCTGGCTCTATATAAGGACTAGGAGCGTACAGAGGCAGAGGAGGATGTTCGAAGCATAAAATTACTCTCTTTGTTCTGAAAGAATGCTCAAGAGTTCTCTAAGCCATTATTGATCATTTTCAAGCATAACCTTGACAATTTTTAGCCTCGTTTATGCTTACTTCATCATTTCTTGTATACTTTTTCTCATTCCTAAGCAAATACTGATTTAATTCAGTGGAGTGCTAACCTCTTTTTGGCAGGTTCTTTTCCCATCGAGACGATTAAACTCACAAAAGGCCGAACTCTTTTCCCACGTTACAAATTCTTGGTGCTCGAAAAACGGAGAAGCATCGTTGGCGCCGTCTGTGGGAAACTTGAGTTAAGGCATGAAGGAGTTCACTACGAAACTGACGAAGTGCACATCGCTATGGCTAGAAATGACACACCCAAGACCTTGGGAGGAGAGTCCACTAATGTTCTAGGGAACAACACCCCTGTCATTACTTCGCAGGATGGTGACACCCTCCTTGTCATGACTACGCAGGATGGTAACATCCCTCCTAGAGGGGAAGCTTTTGAGGGCGGAAATATACGATCCACATTCATCACCCAAGGAGTGCCCCCTATAGGGACACAGTCCTTGGGAGTAGTTCCGGGAGAAGTAACGATCACGGGGGAACAATTTCCATGGACGTTGGCCGCGAAAGTACCAACCCCAGGACAGAACGCTACAGGACTGCACTCCTATAGGGACGTTGGTCATGGTAGTACAACGTCCAGAATAGAACGCTCCAGGACTGCACTCCACAGAGACGTTGGCCGCGGGAGTACAAGTTTCAGGACTGCATGCTCCAGGAGGACACTCTGCAAGACCCCATATTCCAGGGACGTATGCCATTGGAGTGACACCTGTAGCGGCACACGCCCCAGGACCCCATGCTCCAGGGACGTATGTCACAGGAGTAACCCCTATAGGGGCACACAATCCAGGACCCTATGCTCCAGCAACGTATGCCACAGGAGTGATACCTATAGGGGCGCACACTTTGGGACCCCATGCTGTAGGAGAGGCACCTGTAGGAGAGCAGGCTGCAGGGGCTCACACTCTAGGGGTGCAGGCCGCCGTACAACACGATACAGAAAGTGCATGTTCCGAAAACACGTGTCCCAGGGACGTATGCCATAGGGGAGATACCTGGAGGAGCACAGGCCATGGGAACAAGAACATGGGAAAATCTCATGAAGATGATAACAGGGGCCGTAGTGACTGCCCTCGCAGGGGTTGCACCACAAACACCACCTACAGGGCATACAACAACATAGAACGAAGTACCCCTCAGCGGCACCTCAGGATGGAATAGGGGCCACAATGGGACTAATCGTCCCACACAAGAAGGAGGAAACCCTGCAATAGTAACAAACACACCTCTAGACCATATAAAAGGACAAAACTTAGCAAGGGAATCCGCCTCGCTCCCGACGGTTGCCGATATCCAATCCAACAGTAATCCACATGGTATCTGTGGGGACACACGCGATGTGGAAAAAATACAAACAGGGGCCTGGGGGAATCTCTCTATGGGTCATCCTCAAGAGGGTACTCCACCGACATGGGTAGTGGAGTTGCAACAAAAAATGCAACAAATGGAGAGAAAGCTCACAGGAGAACGAGAGCCGATTCCTATAGGGACCCCATTTTGCAGAAATGTACAAGAGGACGTCCTTCCCCCATTCACCAACACCGCCAACCTCCCGGAGTATGATGGTACCCATGACCCTCAGAAACACCTGGTCAGATTTGATGGTCTGGCTGAGATCCACGGGTACACCGATGGAGTGAAATATAAAGGCTTTCGCACGACTTTCAGGAGAGGTGCACAACAGTGGTTTAACCAATTTTTTGGAGGTCTCAAGCCCTAGGCCCACCTATCACCTAGCTAACCATAGACCTAAGTCAAAAGGCACGTGGGATAAGGAGGCTTGGATGCATCCACCGAATCTGGAGGAATCGCAACTAACGCGCCCCCAACAGCCTTGATTTCGCGAAGCACGCCCTGATTCTCGAGATAGGTCAGTTACGTCCCTGGCTCTATATAAGGACTAGGGGCGTACAGAGGCAGAGGAGGATGTTCGAAGCATAAAATTACTCTCTTAGTTCTGAAAGAATTCTCAAGAGTTCTCTAAGCCATTATTGTTCGTTTTCAAGCATAACCTTGACAATTTTTAGCCTCATTTATGCTTACTTCATCATTTCTTGCATGCCTTTTCTCATTCCTAAGCAAATACTGACTTAATTCAGTGGAGTGCTAACCTCTTTTTTGCAGGTTCTTTTCCCATCCAGACGATTAAACTCACAAAAGGCCGAACTCTTTTCCCGCCTCACAAAAGGCCGAACTCTTTTCACATCAAACACTAATGATTTGGTATTATTAATTAGTTATCCTGAGGCATGGCTAAATTAATCAAGAATCGACTGCACCAGCCCCATTGCCTCCAAAGTTGCTTGACAAAAAATGAGCGTATCATTGGCGAAGAATAGGTGGGAAATTCTCGGTGCCAATCGACACACTGCCACTCTGATTAATTCACTTTGCTCTTTTTTATCCTGTAAAAGATAATTGAAAACTTTTGCTCACAAAAGGAAAATATAAAGCGACAAGGGATCCTCCTGGCGGAGGTTCTTTCCCGGGTAAAGAAAACCAAACTCACAGCAACTTAGAATAAAGGAATAAGTAACGGTAGACACACAAAGCATAATCATATCCACAAACTACCTATGAAAACCAAGCCAAATTAAAATTTTCTCTGAAAAGCACCATTCAACTTAGCCATGGGCCTTACTTATATTGAGTTTGATCCTTATGGAACCCATTTTACCACTCTTTTTATGTTTTAGCTAATGATTTGTTTCGAAAGCCAGAAAAACATTATTTATTATCAATCTACCAGGAATAAAAGTGGATTGTGAATGAAAAATTATGTGATTCAAAAAAGGTTTTATACAGTTAGCTATAACCTTAGAGGCTAATATAAATTACATTACACAAGGCTATCGTTCATCATTGTGATACTGATTCTGGGGAATTACATTTAGGGCTGAGAACGATATGCGTGTGATCAGAAATAGGACTCAAAACATGGTAGTTACGAAATTTCAAAACACATGAAACAATATCAGGTCCAACAATATTCCAATAAGATTGAAAGAATACAGATGGTATACTGTCGACACTTAGGGACTTATAGGGATGTATCTAAGATAAGGTTAAAGAGACCTTGTCTGCCGTGAACAAGATCAACAGTGCCACATTCATTTCAATTGTAATCCGGGATTGCAACACTCTAAATGCCACTTCGATATCATCGTCCGATGGACTGCAAGATGTTGTTAAAATAATTCAAAATGATATCCTATATACCCATATCATCTTCAACCCAATGTCATTTCTCTTCTTTTAATATTGAGATGCTATTCTTTTGAAACCGACTAAATGCAACCCCAAGAAAGTATATCGTGTTGCAATCCTCTTCTTGCGACCATTATACTTTGCTCCTTTGTTTCCACGCGATCTCATCTCTTAGATGTAATTACTCTAACTCAGATCGGAGTTGCCACTCCATAACTTTAGAATTTCTAGAAATCAGTCCTTTTCTTAGCTGTTCAATATGCCGTTCGATATCCCTAAGTTTCTTGTGTTGGTTACCAAATTTAGCATGGCTCCAAGCCTTTAAACCTTCACCACAGGTCTTCAAATTATTTCTAACCGAATCCATAGCATTGCCGAAGCGTTGGCCATCCCACATAGAAGCAAAAATATCTCAAAGCTCCTCGAAACATGTATAATTTGTTTTGAAACCAAAGGGCTTGGTGCACAATTTTTGCCTCCAAAACCACCCATATCGGATAGTGATCTGAATGAATAAAGTCCAAGTGTTCGACACAAGCTTGGGGATAAAGCTTTGACCAACTTGAAGTAGCACAAGCTCTATCTAGCCTTTCACGAATTGTGAAAGGTTCCTTGCAATTACTGTACTAAGTAAAATGAGGTGCCAATGTAGCCAGGGTCATGCAAATCACATAAACTTAGCACTTGACAGAAATCAATAATTTGAGAATCAAGTCTTCGTTATCCCCTCTCCTTCTCTTCATGTCCGAGAATCTTGTTGAAATATCCTACACAAAGCTCTCAGCAATTGATTATATAGCCTCCTTAATAAATCCCAAGAATTCTTTCTCTTGCTTGTATCAGGTTTTTGTAAAACCTTATAAATCTCCAACTCAAACTGTTTGCCTCAAGTTCCACAGTTACATCAATGTGTAATTGAGAGAAAGACAGTAATGTTACCATACACTACTTATCCCACAGTAAAGCCAGACCACCTTTCTAAATAATCCAAGCAACACATATCCCATAAAAGTTCCATCGTTCTTTTATCCTATCAATCACCTTGGTACGAGCCTTGGTCTCGAAGAGAAAAACCAAGGTGGGGTGGTGATCTCAAATGAGACTCCCGAGATGATGAAATGTCTAAGTGGCCCCTAGTTCCCTACAGTTCAAAGCTAAGAAATTCATTAGTCTCGAAAGCCCTGCAACACAGGCTCTACTGTTGGCAACATTTCCATATCCTCAGGCATTGAGAAGTGTGTTTTCTTCACTGCAAGCGAACACCCTCGCTTTCATACAATTATATATTGTCCATATTTTCCACTTGGCAAAAACGTTTAGGGGAGTTTGGTGCTTTGGTTAGTAGAATTTCTTCTTCTTTTTTTTTTTTTTTTTTACAATTATGGGTTGGTGTAGAGAAAGAAGTGTTTGGGTTAGATACATTAAACTAAAGTGGGTTTGGTAAGTCTGGGATGGACCAGTTAGACCATTACAAGTACCATTACTTAGGATAGGAGTCGGACTTGGCAAGAGGGTGTTCGTATCTTTTGTGGGATTAGTCGTGGGACCCGGTGGGGCATTGTGGGATGGGCTAGTCTCATTGGTTTGAGCTTGCCTTAAGCGATTATTAAGCTGTGCTAAAAGGATTTGATCCGGGTGGGTTCGATTTTGTTGTGGGTTAGGTGTATTATGAAGTGAACTGGGCTCTTGATGGGATTGGGTGGGTTTATTATTGAGGGAAGTTTTAGGCTGAGAATTGAGAAGGTGATAAGGCTTAGTTTGCTAGAGTGGGAGAATCTATTTAGAAGCACTCTGGCTCAATACTTCGACTAATGAAGCGATAGGAATTGATAAGTCTTGAGAGCAGGATGATTGATTAGGATTTCCCCCAATCCCGCATTTGCCAAAATTTGTAGGATTCTTTCCTTTTGTAAGACCAAATCCCTCGGAATCCGGCCCGCTGAGATCAAATGGAAATTGCACAATCCTAGAAGATTATGACTTCCCATACCCCACACGACTGATTTTCCAGCACTACCGAGGCCGGACTTTGTCCCTGAAAAATTGGCTTCTCACTGTTCAACGAGCCTTTGCCTACTAATGTTCCCTACATCATGAACATTCACCGTTGCACACATCTATGGGACATATGGAAGATCTTCTTCCCGATCAATAAATTCCTCTTTGAATGATTCCCGCAGATGTAACAGAAGTTAGATAGTGACTCATAAGTGAATTGAACACTATATCACCTTCCGTGGCACTTTGAATACGCATGACCCATCTTAAGGTTTGATTCATATTCAATTGGACATGGATTTTCAACATAGTTGAGTTCTGGATTCCCCGGCTATTTGGCACCATCTCTCGAAATTCACCAATCATGTTTCCAATCACCAATCAAGTTTCAACATAGTACGCTTACTCCATGGAAATCCATCTACGTGAACTATGAAGTCGCATAAGTTTGAGTCAACTACCATAGGATCATCTGAAGACTCCAAAAGGTTTAGTATCATGAGATTCCAATCAAAAGCCCATGATCCTCCTATTAATATTCGATTTTGATCACAAGGCTGGTTAAACTCCAACACAAAGCGACCATTTGAAATATTTCTGACTGAGAATCTTTTAGTGTATGAAAAGCTGTGTTGAGAGCACGCTTGAGAGAATCTATGTGGTAGGTTTTGTGAGATAAGATCCTTCCGACCAATCAAAACCCTCCTCTTGATTTCCACTATCCCATGACCCCAAAGTTTCATCACCGTCATCCTCTTCTTCCGTTAGAGATGAGACCTTGTTCATCCTCACAATCTCCTCCTCCATACGAATAGGTGTTGTAATTATTAGTTACCATTGAGATCTCCTAGCACCGTTAACTTGTTGCACAACATACTAAGGGAACGCAAAGACAAGCCTTAAAAGATAACAAATAACAGGAATAAATGGCAAAGCAAAAACATTACTCTCATGCCCCGAATCCGGAATGTGGCATGGCGATGCCCCTTAGCTCTAAAGGACTTAGAGACACCAAGCCACGGAAATCAGAACATACTAAAACCATTAAATATTCATTCAAAAACCTTGGTCTTACAGCGGATAAGATAATAACTCTAACTATTACATCTTTAGTTCTAAAACATAAATGGAAAAAAAAAGCTTTAATAGTCTCCATAAAACAAGGTCTTAAATAAAATTACGTAACTACTAATAAATCTACATTATCTAGCTAACAATGTCTTCAATATGCTCACCAACCCCAAAATTGTTCATCATCATCTTTCTCGTTGCTATCTTCTGCAAAATGATTATTAGTGGTGTGAGCGCCCTCGCCCAGTAAGGGATCTCTTGACTCTCTATTGAATTTGAGCAAGTTACATATATATATATATATATGTATGTATAGCATTAAAAATCACACTTTGCAAACATAGACCTGATTCAAAAATTAACGTTTTCCACTTTCATGTAACATAACAGATAACAAAACAGAATCAGACGCATCCATTTATCTATCCATGCTCGTGAACATTTGAAATCTCTATTGGCCAACTTGATCAAGCCCTAACTATAACCCCATTAGGTGGGCTCGGACACGATTATTATTAATCGTAGGAGGGCCTTAACTACAACCTCGTTAAGTGGGTTCGGACACTACTATTATTACCCGTAGGCGGGCCTTAACTATAACCTCATTAAGTGGGTTCGAACACTACTATTATTACCTGTAGGAGGACCTTAACTATACCCCTTTAAGTGTGTTCGGAAATTGCTACTGTACCCCATAGCTCGGTCAGAAATTTCAGAACTCGTTCTTATCAATAGTATCCCAAGTGTTCGGAGCATGCTCATATATACATATATAGCACAACATAAAACAATTTTAACTTTTCATATAGAAAATTGATAAAATAGCATGCTCAAATCCACTTTTTATATATGAAAATAACTTTTCTAACAAATACGTCAATTTTAAGAAACACATATTTTTATAAAATAAATAGAGAGAAGAAACCACTTACCTGAGTCTATTCAAATCTCTATGATTGTCAAGGCTTAACAAACCAAGTCCTAATCAAGATTACTTGGATCTAATAATGTAAAGAGGGGTTGCGTGTCAATATATACGATCTATGATATCAAAATAATTAATGAAATTCGTAATACTTTACTACTACCCAAAATCAATCAAAATCACTCACAAATTTATATTTGTGTGTGTGTGTATATATGTATGTATGTATGTACGACTAATCCTCCAAAATCATCCATTAGGT
>JAOWBU010000874.1:0-25000 GCA_026212405.1 Petrea volubilis
GTCACGAAGGTTGCCACCTATCCTTCTAACAATCATGTTGAGGAGCTTAAAGACTCTTGGTTGGGGTGGATACTGAGTCTGTTATAGCTATATTTGGGATGCAAAAGAATCTTATTGAGGAAATTTTAAGGGAGGTTTCTTTCCTTGCCATGTCTCCTAGTAAGAAACGCTTCTATGAGGAATTTGAGAGAAATTTGCCAAATCTGGGGTCAAATTGTGAAGGATTCAGTGCCACCCATCAAGCACCCTATATTTCTAATGCCGGACCTTTGGTCAAGAAGCTGAAGGCACTTCGAGTTCAACTTAGTAAAAAAGTTAAGGAGCAACAAGTATTGGTTGGGAAGAGAAGCAACTTGATAGTTGAAATAGAGTGTTTGACAAGTTCCTTACAGATGTTAACTAGCAAGCCCTTGACCTCTCAAGTGCAGTCGAAGAAGGCACTTGACCAGCAAGCCCTTGACCAGCAAACCCTATGTTAAAAAGGCATTGTTGATATCCAATTGATGGAGTGACCATTCCTGAATAGTAGCCAAAGCAAGAAACAACCTAACAGTGACTAATTTCGCTACTGGAGAAAAGGAATCAATGTAATCAACCCCTTCAATTTGGTTATACCCCTTAGCTACAAGCCTAGCTTTGTACCTTTCCACCGAGCCATCAGGTAAATACTTGATTTTATAAACCCATTTACAACCAATGGGCTTTTTTCCTTTAGGCAAATCTGCAAGGACCTAAGTATTATTCTGCTCTAAGGCATTTAGCTCTGCATTCATAGCCTCTACCCACTCTGATTTAGTGCAAGCTTGCTTATAAGAGGTAAGTTCAGAGACATTAGACATTTGTGCCAGGAAAGCAAGATAATCAGAGGTAAAAGCATGAGAAACACTGTAAGGGTATGTAAGTATAGGATAAGAAGAACCTGCAGTTACCTTAGTACCATAGCTGTCTTTAGTAGGTGGAGGAGGTTGGATAGCTGTGGAAACATAGTCATTTAACCAAATTGGTTGTTTTCTAACTCTAGTGCTTTGTCTGATAGGGGGAGTAGAGGAAGAAGAAGTAGTTAAAGAAGGCTTGTCTGCCTGAGAAGTAGAATCTGCTTAGGAAGGAACATAACGGAAATCTGAATTAGGTGGAAAAGAAAGAGGCAATGGAGTAGTATCACAAGAGGAACTCTTAAAAGGAAAAATGTTTTCATGGAACTGAACATCCCTAGAGACAATGACTTTATGTGACTCCAAATTATATACCTTATAACCTTTCTGACCGTGACTAAAGCCAAGAAAGACACATTTGGATGCTCTTGGTTCAAATTTGTCTTTATAAGGAAAAACATTTGCAGTGTAACACAAGCATCCAAAGGCCTTAAGATTTGCATAATCTGGAAAGGTTTTATAAAGGAGTTCATGAGGAGTTTTCCAACCAAGTTGAGCAGAAGGAAGCTTATTTATGATGTAAGCAGCCATAAGCACAGACTTTCCCCAAAATTTGACAGGAAGCTGAGCTTGGAAAAGAAGAGCCCTAGCTATTTGTAAAAGATGCCTATGTTTTCTCTCCACTATGCCATTTTGTTGTGGAGTATATGGTGTGGATTTTTGATGAATGATTCCAGCAGAAGCAAAAAGGTTGTAACATTCCTAATTTACAAACTCAGTCCTACTATCTATTCTAATTATTTTAATGGGCAAATGAAATTGAGTTTTAACCATAGCTAAAAAGTGGGACAAAGTACCAAGAACTTGAGTTTTATGAGCTAGTAAAAGTACCCATGTGGCTCTACGGTAGTCATCCACAATGGTCAGGAAATAGTGTGCACCAGACAAAGAGGCCTTGTGATAAGGACCCCACAAATCCAAATGAATCAATTCAAAAATAGCAGTAGCATTAAATTGACTATTTTGAAAACTATCTTTGTGTGCTTGGCCAAAGGACAAATTGCACAATGAGGAGCAGAAGTACCATTCTTATATTTCAAAAAATGTAAGTGTGACAAAGCAGCAAAAGAGGCATGGCCAAGTCTTTGATGCCATAAATCAAAGTCATAAGTTGAATTAGTATCACAAGAAGATTCTAAACCACTATTGCAAAGAGTAGAATGTAAAGAAACCAAGGAATGATCAAAACTACTGGAGTTTAACACATAGAGCCTGCCAACCACCTTCCCCACCACCAAGACCTGATCAGTTCTAAGGTCCTGCAAAAGATAGAATGTTGGAAAAAAAGAAAACTTAACATGATTAGAGGTGGACAACTTGTTAACAGAAAGTAAATTATAATTGAAAGAAGAAACATGTAGGGCATTGGAAAGAACAATAGTTTCTGATAGTTGTACATCACCCAAGTGTTGTACAAGCTTAGTTGAGCCATCTGGTAGATGTATGGGGGTCATGGAATGAACAGGAGAAGTTTTAAAAAAAAGTTTAATGTCATGGTACATATGGTTCGAGGCACTAGTGTCTATTATCCACGTACCTGGCCTCAATAACTCAAGTGCACTAAAGTTGTGATCAAAAGAAGTGATACCTGCAAAATCTATAAAATGAGCCATGTTGATTGCAGGACTGTCACCAGTACTTCTCCCTTTCATTAGTTTGCTCATTTCTTGCTGGATTAAACTCTAGATCTTCTGAGTTAAATCTCCAGTCTCATGTGTGGTAACATTCTTTGAACCTTGCTCAACCATGTTAACAATATTTTTCTGTCCCAATTTCTTTCTGTTTTCCATTAATTCTTTGTACCAATCAGGAACTCCATGGAGTTTGAAGCAAGTTTCCTTGGTGTGACTAGAGTAATTGCAATTTGAACACACTAAACTGGATTTATCCACCTTTCTATCTATATGCACCTTCTTGTAATTGTTAAACTTCTTAGCAGTAGGCCCTTCGGTGTTGGAATTGGTTTGTTTTCTGAAATTCCCACCTGTAATTAGCATGGCATTATGATCAGAACCATCGGTAAAGCTTGATTGCAGCTCTCTTTGTTTTTCAACCCGAAGAACCATAGAATAAGCTTTGTTCACAGTAGGTAGGGGTTCCATAAGCAGTATTTGATTTTGAATATGGTCATATCCATCATGAAGTCCCATCAAAAACTGTATTAAACGCTCAAAGGAAGTATAATCGGCATCAAACATTGAAGCTCATCCCACAACTTCTTCAATTTTGTAAAATATTGAGCCACAGTTTGATTAGCCTGAGCCACAGAACTGATCTCCCTTTGTAATTTATACAGCAGGGGACCATTACACTCTCCAAACCTGAGCTTCCAATTCATCCCATAATTCCTTAACTGACGAGGTAAAAAGAAATGCATCTACAATTTCTTTAGAAATCGAATTTAATATCCAAGATTGAACCATACAATCGACCCTAAGCCACTGATCATACTCAGTAGAATCCTCATCAGGTTTCAAACATCTTCCATTTATAAACCCTAGTTTGTCCTTAGCACCTAATGCTATCTTCATCGATCTGCTCCAACTTAAGTAATTATTGCCATTAAGAGGAGATGACACCAGATTCATACCTGGACTATCGGAGGAACTGCAACTGGAGTGGATCTCCATTTTTGGTAAGTTGAGTTCTCGCTAAAATTTGGTTTCTGTCAAATTCTGCCATGATTCCTTTACTGATCTCAGGAGAAATAAGTCATATCTGGTCCCTGATCGTAATGCTCTGGTAACATGTAGAATTGTAGAGTGAAACAAAACATGGATCAAATTTTCTACTTTCCTTTTTCTCCTCTGTAAAAACTGAAATAATAATTGCTCAAGTCTGCTTCTAAAGCAAGCTAAAGACAAACAAAGCTTGACTAAACTTCTAGAAAATGAAAAACGGGAAAAAGGAATAAAAAAACGTTAAAAAAATGATTCAATAGAAATATGCTATTTCCTATGCATGCAAAAAATAAAATATAAAGAATACAAGTACTCTAACAATAATTGGTGGTGGCTGACAATAGTGGTCCACACGCGCAAGCGCGTACGAGAGAAAGAGAGAGAGAGAGAGAGAGAGAAAGAGATATGGTGGTTGTGGGGGGCAGGTTGACGGTGGAGAAGGTACAACTTGTAACGGTATAGGTTGAGGAGGGGGGATTGGGGTTGGCTATAAGAAGATGACAAGACTATAAAATATAAAAAGAACAAACAATTAAGAAAAAAGTAGTTTGGATAATTTTCATTTTGGGGATATTATTGGTATTTTATAAGTAGATTATAATTACCATGCCTACGATATAATGAAATTACCAAAAATACCTCTACATGAGGGCTATTTTGACTTAATCAATGGTTGATATTTTAAGATATATTTTCTTAATAAAAATAGTAAGGGCCAATCAAACATTTTTCACCACCATTTGATATAACATTAACCACCACATGCTCACGGAGTATTGGTAATTTTTCATACGTGAGTGTTCATTAATCTCAAAGGTTGTTTCTGCAATCTGTCATAGAAATACATAATATAGATAGTATAGATATATACTTATAATTGTATGTATTATTTAGTATTACAAACCATATATATATATATATATATGTATTGGAGGGAAGGTTTTTCACATTACTAAATATGTGGCTATTTTGGTTTCGTTCTAGCAACCGCCTTTTTGAAACTAAATCCATCACTATTTTGGTGGACGATTTTAGCGATCACTTTTCCATTCCTATTTTTGGCAATTTATACTTTTTTTAAAATTTTTTGACTATTGTTTTATTTCAAATGTTGCAAATTACTACTTTTATTATTGTATTGAGTAAAATGTACAACAACCTTGAATTAATTTAAACATATAATTTACATATATATAGGTTTATTTTTGTGAAATAGTGGTTCGTTTCTTGAAGAACATATCAAACTGATTTTTGTTAAAAAAAAAAATCAATTATACCAATTTAATTAGTTCAATTGAACAATTACACATAAGAAAAGACTAATAATTTGTTTTTAAATCAATTTAAACATATACGTCAAATATTCGAATTTATTTTATCAAATTAGTTATTCATTCTCTAAAGTGCTTATCCAATAGAGTTTTTCATTAAATATGCCAATTTTCTTTATTTAATTAATTCAATTGCTTAATTAATTCATTTTGAACATATTTATTCTCATTTAATAAAATGTGACAATTGATCAATATTCAAACTTTGAATCTATCCATGGAACGGAAACAATGGTTACGGATTTGATTGATTTAATTTGATCAATCACACTAAATTTAAATAAATAATTTGATAAGTTCACCTATAATGAATAATTTCACCTAAATTGTACAAGCTACATTGAAGTAATTGATGACAGCCTCCGAATTTTTTAATTTGACTTTTAGGAAATAGTTTTTTCGTGACTAAAAAAATCAAAAATGTTTAACCATGAAAAAATGGATAAAAATAAAATCACAAAAATAATTTAATTTTGACTTTTAACTACTGATTTTTTGAGCCTAAAAAAATTAAAATCAATAAAATTAATCAATTAAAAAATAACAAAAATTAATACTGTTCATAAATTAAAAAAAATTAAAAACATAGTAAATTATAAAAATTGACAAAATCAATAAAACAAGTTCACATAATTTAGTATATATATATATATATGTATTGTCACAAATAATACTGGCCATTTATCTCTTATAGTTAACTGAATTTATTTCATCAGTAAATGAGTAACAAATTAATAAATTGAGAATATTGCAAAGCTATGATATGTAAAAAAATAAAAAATAAATCAAACTTATATAACTGTAAGGACCCGATTTTTCCTTGCATTTTCTATGTAACCTATATATATATATATTATTTGATGCTTAAATATGAATTATTTAAATGTTTATATGATTAATCTATGCATCTTATATGACATTTGTCTTGTAATAAATACTTTGTAAAATAAATATGCCTATTTTTATTTATACTACATGCATAATTATTGGAATTATTTTCCTATTTCATGTAGTAATTATAAAATGCATAAAATTAACAAACACACACACACACACATTTACACGAAGATATATATCAAATATATATATATATATATAGGGTGAAATTATTTTCTGTAAACATCTTGTTAATGTCAATTTCACTAAAATGTGTCATTTTCACACTATAATAATTCTTTTTAAATGCTAGGTCATAAGACTGTGATATATATACAAAAATATCTTGCATTATATATGTGTGTGTGTGTATATATATAATTTCAAAAATTTATATACACAAATATATAAGATTATATTTTTATTTCTTTAGGTATTTTTCATAATAAACATTGGAATAATTATACAATGTGTAAAAATATCCTAAAAATATAGCAAGAGGGGAGGGGGAACGAAATATAAATGTATATATATATATATAATAAATATATGGTGTATATTGTGTCTTGGTCCCCAATTTTCCTAGCATTCAATGAATCTTCCACTTGCAAGCTTTCTTCTATATATATATATATATATATATATATATATGTATGCATATATACTTGTAAGGCTCATATTAACATAGATTATGAATCATGCATTTAGGACAACACTTAAGCTAAAATTAGGTTAACACTTAAGCATTGAGTTGGAAGATTTCATTTATTATACCCCTTAGTTGTAACCCTAGGTAGAAAGATAATCATATATTATTAGAAAATGATTTAATTAGTTAATAATCCTATTTGTTGCTCCAACTACTATAAATAGGGGATAAATAGGGAATTTTGCACCTCATTTTCATCACACAACACACACAAACACATCCTCACATACCCTAGATCCCACCTAAGACCCACACACCCACACTCACCTTGCTCTCAACTTATAAAACACTCCATATTTATAGTATATCTTCCACTCCCCCCCACACACGCACAGATATATATATATATATATATATATATAAAGCTTGCTTTTTACATACATATCTACATATTAGCCCTCTATACATCCCCTTAATTTCATAAAACACTCTTGAAAGATAGAAGTATATTAGGGTAGGGACCTTAATTTCATAAGTAAAGGTTCTTACTTTAATTCATAGATATTATACTTTCCTTCACTTTTAGCAACTACTCTATATATATTTGATTAAGGCAGGAACCTTACTTAATTTCATAAGTAAAGGTTCTTACTTTAATTCCTATATATTATACCTTCATATTTGATGTATGCAAGGTAAGAATTTTGTTTAATTTCATAAGTTTTAGTTTTCTATGCTTTATCTAATTCCAATTGTAAGTCTAGAAACTATTCTACTACAATTTATATACAACTATACTCGTGTTAAAAGTGTTTATTTATTTAAATTAATATCATGTTATTTATGTGAAATTATGTAGAAATCTTACTTAGTACATGAGTTAGTTACTTGTGTTGGTTCTTTATTGTGCTATACTAGATCGAATGATGCAACTACAAGTTAGTTGCTGTCACGGTTCTAGTGACAAATACACATTGTCATCTTTCTGAAAGTGAATGCTTAGGGAAGTAGGGTTTTCTCTAAGCACTTAAGTTTGTTTAAGTCTTGCATGTTGCTATCATGTTATTATGCAAAATTATGTTACTATTATGTTAGAAAGCATGTTTCTATGTGAAGTCATACTTTATGTTCATACGAAAACAAGTATAGTCATTAGTTTCAAATATGTTTTAGTATGTTTTATGTTAGAAGTTATTAAAGTGAGAATATGCTTTTATGTGAAATTATGTAAACTAATGTGAAATATATGAAAAACTATGTGTGCATACCGGGCCCAAATATGTTAGGGGTGGATGAGGTTGAGTTTAGTCAGGACAGGCTATTGAACTTGCTCAGTCTTAAATTAGTTCTTGACCCTCCGTTGTTGCTTAATCCTTTCTTGCATGGACGGAGAGTTCTACATACTAAAGTGGGTCGTAGGAAATTTGGCATATATCCGAGATATGACCACCAGAATATTTGGTTGGGAGTTGGAGTACTTCAGTTGGAAAAAGGGGAATAACAACACGATGAGATAAGGTAGGCACACAAAGATGTGAAATAGGTAGTAAAATGTGAAATATTATATGTCTATGTGCACATATTATGCAAACCCACCTTATGTGATTAAGTGAAATTTCTACTCAATGTGTATATTGATATTATTTTATATAATGTTTTTAGTTGGGAAAGAGATGTGGAAATACACAGAAAGAGAGCAAGGAGTAGTTCAGAGCCTTCAACTAATAGGGTTTAAGCTTGATATTTTGTATTTAGAAGCCAAGAGTTGTTGTAAAATTAGTGTATTTTGTGTAAAGTACTCGAAAGTATTTTCAATAAAAATATTTATTGTTGTGTGTTTTAATCCGATATATTTTATAAATTAGTTAAAGGTTCGGGTCGTCACAATAACAATATATTACAAATAATCTATTGGCAGCACTCTACCCTATGCCGTCACATGGTGTGGGTCCGAATCCCACATTGCACCAAAATGCATTTAGTCGTGGGACTTGTAGCCTTGCATTTTTTCCAAGACTAAATATGTGGCTAAGTAGTAGTGAAAAACTTCTAATAGATGATGATAATTATTTTTATAAAAGAATGTATATTCATTCTTAATTGAATAAACTAACTCCTGGTGTAATGTACGGGTAACAACTACTTAAATATGGCATTTTAAGGCATTAAAGGAAACATATAACCAACACTCTAAATGAATTGATTTAATAATTTAATATTTTCCTTTAAAGACTTTAAATAATAAACTAGAAAACATGTCAACAAGGCGAAATAGATAAAATGTAACTGATCAACATCATGATCCACATAAAGAGAGATGAACTCTATTTTAAAAATTATAACAAAACTAGTATTTAATTGATAACTAAACACAGGAAAATGATGATGTCTGGAAATGATTTTGATAGTAATCAAGGGCTTTTCCCAAGAGTTGTTGGTAGTCTTCCCGCACAAAGGAAATGAAGACATTTGAGACTAGTCGGATTTTGCACCGGCGTAAGCTTTTCAATACTCAATTCAATGCTTGAACAATTTTAAGTGAAGAGAAGGAATGAATAATAAACTATAGAGAAAGGCTATGGTCGCATGTCTTACCATTTGATTTGGAGGACGAGAATATATATATATATATATATATATGTCACACCGATGATTGGATGTGCTTGATGAGACAGTAGTACATGTTGGTTGTTGTTATATTTTGTACTTAAGGGCCACTCCTAGAATTGGTTAGTCACACTTAGCATTTAATGAGAGAAAGTATTTTTTTTTTAATACACATGACATGCATTTAATGCTAACATATTCGGCATGTCAGAGCATTAATTACACATGGGACTAACACGACCTCTACAACGACATCAGTGGTGGTTGCACGGCATGTCCGATATTAGAAATCTATGTAGTTGTTACGTTTTAGGCGGGCTTTGAGAGCCAATTCTAAGTGGAGTTAGTTGAGGTCCATAAACCCTCGAGTATTATTCTCCAATTCGCGGGCCCTCCAAGCTTTACGCCTGAGGGCAACCAGGAGTCCCTTGTGGGCGACACCCTTGAGGGCATCCCATGGGTGGCTCTTGAGGAGTCCCTCGAGGCAACCCTATCAACCATAGGCAGAGCTACCTTAATCATAATGGGGGTTCAATAACCGCACTAAAATTTGAAAAATCCTATCAATCATGTATTAAACATGAAAGAAAAAAAAATTCTAAAGTTTATTTTTTCTTCTTTTTGGACGACACCTAGAAAAATAAAAAATCCTTATGGAGGGGGATCCAAACATCAAGCACAATTGTACACTTACATAAAAGAATAGAAGAAGTTCAACACCAAGCAAACTGACTTCAATCATTTTAATCTATTAAGAATGGATTTATCATTTATGATTAGGTCAATGTAAAAAAATGAAAGAGGCCCACTGCAATCGTTTTTACGTTTGTCCATCTATTTTTCTTATACAAATTCTATTTACAATCTAAAATGAAGAAGAAGAATAAGAAGAAGAAGAAGAAGAAAAATTAAAAACTCACAATCATTTTGGATTTTTGCATGAACTTTTGTGAAAATTTTTAAGAATGCGTTACATTGCTGGTGTAACATTATGTTTATTATTTAAGTTTAAAGTGTAAAATAAATTTCTACTTTGATTCATTAAATATGAAGATGGTATATTTTATTTTAAGTATACATCATTGGTTAATTTACAATGCATTTTTCTTATTCATATATTTATTACAAGTCGAAGGAGACGATAGTGAAGCAATTTCAGTTATAAAAAAGTCAATGTCGACAATAGTGAAAAAATATTCTAAGTCATTTTTATAGACTTTTTAGTTATAATTATTTTTTTTTTGAATTTCATTCAATTAAGTTATAATTGTATTCAAATCATGTTCTAATAGATTTAATACCATATTTTTTAATAAATAGTGAATCCACTAAGCATTCTTTCTACCTCCGTCATTGATTAGTGCATGGAAATTTAGTGTGGACCATTGAGGATAGAGTCAATTGGTGGAACTCAATACTTCTTGTTATTTCTTCATGAGTATAGCCACATGAGTTGGGTTGGGTATATTTGTGAAGTTTAAATCTAAAACTTTTGAAAGTTTATAAAGATTTAAGGTTTTGGTTGAAAAACAAAACATTAACAAAATAAAGGTTCTCCATACACATGGACGCCATACACACCGAGGTGGTGAGTTTTTTTCTCAAGAATTTATTATTATTGTTGTTGTTGTGAGGAACATGGTGTTCATAGGGAATTGCAAATACCTTACACTTTAGAGCATAATGGAATAGTGGAGTGCAAGAGTTATTATATAACAAGCGCCATTTGAGACTTGGAAAGGCAAAAAGCCTTTAGCGAGTCATTTGAGAATTTTTCGTTGCATTGCTATACTTTCAAAAATTCTCAAAATTGTCACGAACTTGATGTGAAGTCTGAAAATTGTATTTTTATTGCCTATTATTTTCCATCAAAGACTTGTTGGTTGTTTGATTGACAGTGGGTGTTGTTATGTTTCATGTCTTAATTATTTTAACTCATTTTGGTTGCTTAAAAGTACCCTTGTGATAAGGTGAGGTCATGCCTTATAGAAGGTAGAAAGCTTGAAATACACATCAAAACATGAGTGCTCTTATGATAAGGCCCAATCACGCTTTATGTGCAGTCCGGATCCTCTGCTACAAAATAGTGCTACATCTTCTCCTCTACTCACCAATACACGCCACGTGTATTGGTGGATGATTGAGATAATGAAAGAGAATCCTAAAAAATTTCCCATGTCATAAGTTTTTCTCTTTCCTTATCTCAACCATCCACCAATACACGTGGCGTGTATTGGTGAGTGGAGGAAAAGATGTAGTACTATTTTGTAGCTGAGGATCCAACCTGGTTTTATGTTAAGGCCATACATGAATTTTACCAAATTTCTTCTTTTTACCATAAATATAGTTTCCTGCTTCATTTAGGACTTCACTTAGGGTTAGGAAGTCCTATATATACATTTATTAGCCTAAACTTTGATGGGGATTTTATCCTTAGTCTTACTTTTACTTTCAACTTTCCAACACTTATTTTCTTTCAAGTTTTGTCTATGAGCTTTCATGGCTAAGCTTCTTTCACCAGTCAAGGGATAATTCAAACCAACATTTTTTTTGTAAGGTTTGTGAGATCTAATTCATTTCTTTGTCTTTTATTTTTATATAGTATTTGTATATTTGTCTATGCTCTTTCAGGAAAACTGCATCATATAATGTTATTTTATTTTTTGTGTAATTCAGGCATGTTCAATTGATAAAATCGGATATATCCAATTGGTAAGATTAAATCTATCACGCCCCGAACCCGGGACGCGGCACGACGATGCCCCTAAGCCCAAAGGACTCAAAGACACCAAGCCACGAAAATCAGAACATACTAAAAACCATAAAATATTCATTGAAAAACCTTAGTCCAACATTACAGCGGAAAAGATAATATTTCTAGTTATTACAATCCAGCTCAAAACATAAATGGAAAAATAAGCTATAATAGTCTCCATCAAACTAAGTCTTAAAATAAAATGGCGTGATTAATAATAATGCTATGTTCTCTAGCCAACAATGTCTTAAATATCATCACCAACCCCAAAATTGTCCCTCGTCGGTACTATCTTCTGCAAAATAGTTATTAGTGGTGTGAGCGCACTCGCCCAGTAAGCGGTCTGTTGACCCTCTATGGAATTTGAGCAAGTTACATATATATATGTACATATAGCATTAAAATCACACTTTACGAACATAGACAAATTTCAAAAATTAACATTATCGACTTTCAAGTAACAAAATAGATAACACAACAGAATCAGACAAATTCATTTATATACCCATGCTCGTGAACATTCAAAATCTCTATTGGCCAACTTGATCAAGCCCTAACTATAACCCCGTTAGGTGGGTTCGGACACTACTATTATTACTCATAGGACGGCCTTAACTACAACCTCGTTAAGTGGCTTCGGACACTACTATTATTACCCGTAGGAGGGCTTTAACTATAACCCCGTTAAGTGGGTTCGGAAATTGCTACTGTACCCCGTAGCTCAGTCGGAAATTTCAGAACTTGTTCCTACCAATAGTATCCCAAGTGTTCAGAGCATGTTCATAAATACACATAGAGCACAACATGAAACAACTTTTAACTTTACATAAAGAAAACTCATAAAATAGCATGCTCAAATCCATTTTTCTTATATTCATGTCCATGTAAATAGAAATTATGTTGGTTGATCCTATACCCTACAAGATTGGTGAGAAACTTACCAAGTTACTGAGCCAGAATTGTGACGCCGAGCTTTGCGTCTTCTCCTCTTGGCCTTTCTCTTATCTATGACATATTTTCTGTTATTGTGTATATATATATGAGACTAATTCCTAAATCTAATATAATTAACTCAATAATCCTAAGCCTAATAGTATTAGTCCAATAGTCTTGACCTAATTTGATTGGCCCAATAATCCTAAGCCTAATAGGATAGCCCAATATCCCTAAACCCACTATGATTTAATTAATATTAATAATATAACAATAGCATTAATAATGGAATAATAAAATTATAATCCCAATAATAATAATAATAATAATAATAATGATAATAATAATATGTCTATAAATATAGTAATAGGGCTCAAGTATTACAAAATCCGTAATTCTCACTACTAGAAAAAACGCAATTAGCCATGGATTTTAGCCACGGATTTTACCAAAAACCCGTGGCCAAGAAGATTAGCCAAGGATTTTTTCCGTGGCTAAAAATGGCGTGGCTAATCTTAGCTACGACCATTTAGCCACGGTTGTGATTAGCCATGGATTACCTATGGCCAGGCTGTGGCTAATGGCCACGAAATTCTGGCCACGGCCATTAGCCACAGTCAAACCGTGGCCAAATTGGCCACTTTTTTTTTGGAAATGCCTGACCGTGTCCCTCAGCCACGGCCTGGCCGTGGCTAATCCGTGGCCCTCAGCCACGGCCTGGCAAGGCTAATGGCTATGTACCTGAAAAAATTAGCCACGGCTGGGCTGTAGCTAATTTTTCCAGAAATCATCAGATTTCTACCCAGTCGTTCCAAACCAACCTGCACCCTGTTTGTCATATTGCCAATAAAAAAAACACAAGCATTCCAACAATACATCATTTTATGCCAATTATCCATTCAAAATGACGATCACGGATCGTCCAATACCAAATATATTGTCAAATAAAAATTAGAAAGAGTCAATATTGCTAATACATTACAAACTTAAAGCAGTTAAAGGTCTAATACATTACACAAATTGTTTGTCATAATAAAAGTTAGTACAATATTAGAAAGTGTCAATGTCTAATAAGGTCCAATACCATCATCCTCATCATCATCATCGTTATGCTCGTCATCACATACGTAATTTGGAGGAGTGTGCCTGGAGGTGGATTGTTGCCCTCCCGATAAAGTCCCACGAGAACCCCTCTGTTGGGACAAAATTTGAACGCTCTGAAGCAAGGCATGGAGTGGCTACTTCATCTCGGTCAATTCAGAGGATTGTTTCTCCTCAAACCTGTCAAACCTTTACTGCAACTCAAGCGTACTCGGATCCTCCCATTTCGGGGGGTAAGTATAGGAGCCCAAAGTTCCCGTACTACGTGATCCACCTGGTACGTCGTACCACCGACCCTTATTCGGTTTAGCCACGGCGTCCTTCCACACCTATGAATCCGTGAATATAATTAAATTTAGCCGTAATATATCATTCCTATGTATCGATATATTATATTAGAATATGAAAAAGTTGAGAGTTATTTGACTTACTTCGATCTTGGATGGTCGAGGTAGGGGGGTTCCATCAGCAGATTGAGGAGGTGACTGGGAATTAATATCGTCCCACTTCTACTTAAATGCGTTCTACGAGGTTTCAGGTTGAAACATCAGCAACAAAGTCAAAATATCTATATTAAAGTTGAAACATAATGAATACTCACAAATTACACTCTGCCCTCTCATCAGATCATTTCAAGTCCCCATTCTCATCTTTATAAGTGTAAATATGGATGAACAACTGATCCACGGTCTGATATTCCCTTAATTGAGCTTCCTGTAATAAGAGATGTAATATTTTGATCCGATATATAAAAATGCTATCACTATCAAGCATAATTTTGAAGTACTTATGAAATACACATACTAACCAACTCGTCGTTGTAAGTGAGATGAGATTTTGAACCCCCTTTGTGGACGGTCATTCCCCTTCCACCAAAATCGAAAGCCCGATTAGCTTTGTTCACTTTTTAAGAAAATTGGGCAACCCCCATTTTGCTTCCAGCTCCTGCCAAGCATCATCTCCGATCCACTCAGGCTTCTTATTTTTATGACGAGCCTTGTTAAGCCTATTCTTTAGGAGGTCGGATCCCTTGTGTTCAAAAATTTTTCAAATGGCGTCATGCTGGTTAGGTCTCCAATAATACACCCTCTATACAATGAGAAAACATATAACTTAAAAATATAATGAATGAAAAAATTATAAAAGAAAATTTGTTATCAAGACTTACTTGGAATTCAGAGAACCACATGTGTCTAGTTTGTATAGGGATTTCCTTCCACCTCTCCCATGGCTCTGTATGCTCGATTATGAAAATGCGGGTGATCATCCTCACAGTCTCCAAGGTATGATTGAACCTAATGAATATAACTTTTATATAAACAACAATCGAGATGTGAATAATTATCTTAAATAACGAACAAAAATAAACTTACTCATGTCCCTGTGAATAAATAACCAGCTTTCCATCAACTCTGTTGTTATCAGAAGTCTCCGTCGGCATATCATCACTATTCGCCTCGTCTTCGCTAGGGGCTGGTGTGTGATGATGAGAGTCGTCGTACGGATCATCTCGGATGTGAAGGTCCGCCATAGGGGGCATGTGGAGGCCATGTCGGTTGGATCCTCCTCTACTACCAGTGACCTTCTCCTTGCCTTTTCTAGAACTTGTCATCTGCATTCATAGCAAAAATATCATACATCACGAACCTTTTTACATTCATATTAACAAATTCATAGCAAAAATATCGCACGACAAGAATCTTTTCACATTACATTAAGTAATTGTTCAATCAATTGCAATACAACAATCATAGCAAATACACATATATATGTTCATAGCAACGAAAAATCAAACCAAGCAAAATATTTATTCATAGTAAATTTTAGTCTTCATCATCTTCATCTCCATCTTCTTTTTTTCATCTTCGTCTTCATCATCATCGTCATATTGAGGAATATTTACATCCTCCTCCTCCTCATCATCTTCAAACTTAGAGTTCAATTCTTCTTCCTCAATACTTTGACCCATTTCATCAACTAATACCTGATCATTAGCCATATGCGCAATGTATGATTAGTTGACCTCTTCTATGACACCCTTACAATCAACGAGGTTACCTGTCGGTTCATTATCGATGACAATATTCATGGTGCCAGATGACTCTTGCAATGGGTCATGAGTATTATCTTCATTCACAACTCGACTTCGTGGTCTTGTTTTGATAACAAATCGCCATTGCGATTTATCTCTTCTAGTACCGGGGTAAGGGACGTAATACACTTGAGATGCATGTTGCGCAAGTATGAAAAGGTCATCTTTTGGGTATCTTTGATTAATTTTTATTTCAATAATATCATACTGTGGGTGTACCTTTATACCCCTATTCGATACCGAATCAAACCAGATACATTTGAACAACACAACCTCTTTTTGAGGCTCACCGGGATACTCTAATTTGATAACTTTCTTTAGTATACCATAAAAGTTTGTACCCCCGTCACTTATTACACAAATGCCAGAATTTGATGTCTTTGTATGTGGGGTCATATCTTCTGTATGGAACAGATATCCATTACAGTAGAACCTGTTGAAGGTCTTGACCTTCTTCATTGGACTCCAAGCCAAATCGAGCAAATACTGATTTTCAACATTATTTTTCAGATTATGCTCCTACATATAAAAATATTTTCAATCAACATATTATATTAAAGATATTTTGTTTAAACCACACAGTATTTCAGACGCAAGTATAATTAAGTGTTTATGTTGTATAATAAATTACTCACATAGAGATTAAACCATTCAACAAAATTATTATCGATGGATTCCTCAATTTGTTGATCACACAGATGTGGCCAGTTGTATCGAATGGCTGATCTATACATCCTAAAAAATGTTAACAGTTTGTCAAAGCCATCTACATTCCTCTTAACACATTACATACAAAATGTTAAAGATAATACTCACTCAATGATGGGGATAACTTCATCACAATTGATGAGTACATGTAATGCAGCTTTGTTCCACTCATCATCAGTCAAAAAATATTCTTTGTATTTTCTTCCTAACTTACCAGCTCGTTTGAATATAGATAAAGTATAAGGTAGCTCATCATCAGAACAGACGTCGTCTTCATTACGATGAGATCTTATACTTTTGGTGTGGATGTGACTTTCAAAATAATAAGATGAAAAATACAACAACTCTTGATTTAAATATGCATCACATATTGATCCTTCAACTTTTGCTCTGTTATTCACCGATCCCCTTTAAGTTATGTAAGTACCTACAAATGTAGTTATTTTAACTTTTTAAAAACGATAGTGTTTCATAATTTATTTTAATATATGGAATTTAAAATTCATAATAATTTAAACTACCTCTCGAAAGGATACACCCACCGGGATTGCACGGTACCACACATGGCAGCTTCAAACGACAAATGTACAGTCAAGTGCTCCATTGAGTCAAAAGAGCCAAGAGGAAATATGCGTTTCAATTTGCATAAAATGATAAGAATGTTACTATCCAATTGTAATAGATTTCCCTCACTTAACTCCGTTGAGCAAAATTCTTTAAAAAATTGACTTATTTCAGTTAAAGGCTTCCAAACATTCCATGTGAGTGCATTTAGCGTCATTGGGAGCAAATGTTGCATAAAGACGTGACAGTGATGGCTCTTCATACCGTGCAAGGTAGTTCTAGATTGATCAACACAATTTCCCAAGTTCGATGCATAACCGTTGGGCATCTTCAGACATTTAATCCAATCACATAATTCGTGGCGTTGTTCAATAATTAAAGTGAAAGTGGCCCTTGGCTTCAACACTTTGCCGTTTGGAAGATACTGTAGATGTAACTATGGACGCTTGCAATACTCCAACAAGTCAAGTCTAGCCTTCTCGTTATCTTTTGTTTTGTTTTTTACATCCATGATAGTATTTATTATGTCGTCAAAAAAAAAATTTCAATGTGCATTACATCCAAATTGTGGCGGACAAGATTATCCTTCAAATACCGCAACTCCCAAAAAATGCACTGTTTAGTCCAATTGTGGTCAACACCGTAACCTGGAATTTTTGATTGTTTGACGGGCATTCGGTTACTTTGGGCAAGTGCCACACAAAATCCCATGTTTGACCACCCGTCATTTGAGAGGAAGCCGCAGATCGCTCACGTCTCCCTCTCAAAAAAGCATCTTTATTTTGCCTGAAAGGATGAGTCTCTGGCAAAAGCTGTCTATGGCAATCAAACCACGTTATTTTTCCACCATGCTTCAACCTAAATAATTTTGTATGGTGTATGCATATTGGACATGCCAGTTTCTCGCACGTCATCCACCCTAACAACATTCCAGTCGTTAATTGTCCACATAAGGGTAGCTGTTAAATGAAATGTGTGTCTCCTTGACACATCGAACGTTTCAACTCCGTTTGACCACAACTCTTTCAACTCGCCAATTAAAGGTTGCAAATACACATCAATTCTGTCCTTTGGATTGCGCGGCCCAGGAATCAAACATGTCAGAAACATATACGGGCCAGTCATGCACATTTCGGGAGGTAAATTATAAGGAGTAATAATAACCGGCCAACAAGAATATGATTTAGATGTTTGGTTGAAAGGATTAAATCCATCAGCACACAGTCCAAGTCTAATGTTTTGTGGTTCGACAATAAAGTTTGGATGTTTCTCATTGAAATGCTTCCACGCTATGCCATCCGAAGGATGACAAAGAATACCAGACTTTGCTACATGCTCCTAGTGCCACCTCATTTGCTCGACTGATTTTTCAGAGGCATACAACCTTTTCAACTGCGGAATTAGAGGCATATAGTGCATTCTTTTGTAAGGAATACGTCTAATGCTCCCCGTACGAGATGGTTTAAATCTAGGATGATGCCATAATGCACATTCATCCAAGTGAGCATGTTCTTTATAAAACAGCACACACCCTTCAACACAACAATCAATTTTCAGAGATGTCAGTCCTAATTTTCTCGTTAATTTTTTGACTTCATAATAATTGTTGGGAACATGATTGTCTATAGGATTTGATATTTTTATAAGATCAGCCTTTCTATCAAAGTATCCCCATGGCATATTATAATCTGATTTCAATGCCATCATTTGACAAGTCATTGATAATTCTGTCTGTGACTTACATCCTGACCACAAAGGATGATTTGCTACCTCCAATAAATCATAAAATTGTTGAGCTTCGTTATTATGAGGTTGTTCAATAATATGACTCATTCCATTAGCATTTCGCTCAGAATTTTGCCACGTCCTATTTTCATGAAAATCATTTTGTTCCATAGCATCATAGACCAAATTTTAATAATTTCTTAACCTTTCTGTGATATTGACACGACTGTAAGTACTTGGACCAACAACATCAACATTCCAATTTTTTGGAGCAATCTCCCCACGTGCAGTCCAATACCAATAATTTGGTTGAAACCCATACTTTAAAAGACCATATTTTACATTGCTAGCATTCTTGTATTTTCCATTTTCACATTTAAAACACGAACACCTAAAACAACCGTTGTCAAGTTTGCATTGTGGTTGTGAGGTTTCAAATTCAATAAACTGACCCAAACCCAATAAAAATTCATTTGTAAGGTTTGTTCAATCGGGCAATAACCGATTATACATCCAACTTCGACTCACACGTATATTATCCATTTTCTATAACAAACATAATTATGTCATTTAGTCACCACTGAAGTTCGTATTTAAATTTTGCCAGCAAACATACATGTAAAAGCAATATCAATACCACTGTAGAAAGACGCATCTCATATTTGAAATCATATTTGACGAACAAAACAAGCTTACATATACTCATCAAAAAAATATCTCAAAAGCAACATACATACAATCATAAAAATGCGCATTTCATATTTAAAATCATATTTCACGAACAAAATAAACATACATATACTCATCAAAACATATCTCTAAATCAATATATATACCACCGTACAAGAGTGCATTTCATATTTGAAATCATATTTCACGAACAAAACAAACATACATATACTCATCAAAACATATCTCAAAATCAATACATATACCACCGTAGACAAATTTGGAATAATTTAAAACATATCTCAATTAAAACATACATACATATACATTTCTCAAAACATATATGCCTCAAAACAAATTTTGGGTAATTTAAAACATACCTTTAATTTTGGAACCGCCAAACTTGTGAATATATAAAAACCTATCAATAATTACCAAAAAAATCAAAACAAACAAAAAAATGTTAGAAATATTTTTCAAATTAAAACACAAAAAACAAAAAAAAAATAGAGGTGTGGGGGGAGGGAGGGGAGGGGAAGGGAGGGGGGACGGTAGGGACACGGTGGCGGTGGCGGCGGGCGGCGGGCGTGGGGAGGGGAGGAGGGTTTGGGATTCGAGTGTGGGCGGGGGGAACAAAGGGGTGGGGGAGAGGGGGGGAAGAGCGCGGTGGTCACCAGCGAGGAGGTGCCGCCGCGTGGGGGTGGGGGGTTGGGGGGACAGGGATGGGGTGGGGATGGGTGGGTGGGAATGCCTTGTGAGGAAGAAGAAGAAGGGGAGGGATTTTTTTTTTTTTCTGATTCGCGTTTATCCACATTTCAAATTAATTAGATTAACAGAAAATTATAATATAATTATATAATTGAAATGAGCATTTGTAAATCGAAATCATATATATATATGTGTGTGTGTGTGTGTATGATAGAATAATCAACATTAATCAGTTATACATATATTGATCGCATCTGTACTTATATATGCTCTTATATATGTAGCATATATATATATATATATATATAATATGCTCTTCTATAGGTAGTGATATTATAGAATATAATAGTGAAACTTAAATTGAAACTAATATATATATTCGTCATTGGAAATGATACTTTTACATATATATGTATATATACATATATATATTGTTTATAACACAATAATGAACATTAATCAATTATAGATTAATTTAATTATGAGATTTATTTAACTAATAATGGAAAATAGAAGAACACATTTATCGTAAAAAAATGATTTAAATCGAGCACTTTCAAATAGAATAATTTTTTTTTTTAAAAAAAATTTAGCCACAGGCTGGCCACATCTAGACCGTGGCTAATTTTTTTTCAAATCCGTGGCTATTAGACACGGATTAGCCACGGGTTTTTTCCGTGGCTAAAATACGTGGCTATTTAATATTTTTCTAGTAGTGTCTTTAATTGAACCAACACAAGTGGAAAGCTGTATAATTTGATTGTGTCAAAATTTTTAGATTATACTATGGAAAATATACAATTTAGTTTCTAAGAACTACATTTGTAGGTTTGTTGGCTAGGATTATGTCTTTCTAGTTTGCATGACTGTTAACGAGTTAAATCCTATCGTTTGACTATGATAATTCATTAATTACAGATTGTTCATTATGTTTGTTTGTTTAGTTGATAATTAAGGAGAGATTATGTTGGATGAGTTTTTTTGAAGGCTACAATTTGTTTATTGCATGAATTGAAGAGTTATTATTGAATCGATGATCATTCCTTAAATATCATTGTGCACAAAAATTAACATTGACTAAATTTTTATCATATTGATGTATTTACATTTTATTTTTTGCTTTTATTTTATTTTATAATTTTTCTTTAAATCCCCCCAATATTTATTTTTATTTATTAATTACTTGTTTATCTTGAGAAATTTTCAATTGTAATTCTCATCATTGACCTCTCAAATGGTAAACTTATTGTCAACGAAGATTTAATTTATGTTGAATGTTGAAGTTGTAAGATGCAAGATAGCCATGAAAAGTCTTACTAATAGAAAGTGAAGTGGTAGCAAGTGACACCTCTCCTTTTGAAGCAACAAATTAATCCTTTAGTAATACAACAAGTTATTGTTCCAATAGTACTCCAAATAGCAACATCTCAATATTTGTGGCACCCAACTCAGAAGATTCAAATGTCACTTTTCCACGGAGAATCAAGTCCTTAATTTACTAATATTTTATGGGACATATATATTTGCTTTGTTTGGTGCAGCTCCAATAAACTTTCTGTAAGTAGCAATAAATGAGGATTGGGGGCTTGCGATGATGAAGAAATAATGGATATTAAAAGAAATGAAACATGAGACTTGGTGCATTTTCTACATGGCAAAAATATGATTGGATTGAAGTTGGTTTTTCAAGATACAGCATAATGCTATGGAAACATACAAAATTCAAAGCCTAATTAGTTGCCAATAAAGTATTAATTTTGATGAACCATTTTCTCCAAATGCTCAATTCAGAACTATGAGAACTCTTTTGGCATTAGCTCCTTTATTAATATAGATTGTTTATCAGTTTGATGTGAAACATGCTTTTCCTAATGGTGATTTAAAAGAAGAAGTGTATATGGCTTAACCAAATGGTTTTGTAGAAAAAGGAAATAAGGCTTTATAGATTAAGAAAGTTCATTACATGTCAGAACAAGCTCTGTGCGCATGGCGTTGGGCACATTTGGGTATTCCTAAAACATCAAAATTTCAAGTAAAAGCCAAAAAGTAGTTTGCTCTTTTCTTCTTTTTTTTTTCTTTTTCTGTTTTGCGCCAAAGTCTCTAGAGTAGTTTCTTAAGAAAAGCAACTTTTAAGCACTTTCAAATATAACCAAAGATAGAAGTCTACTATAAAGGGTAGGGCTAAACGACTACTGTTCTATTAAACCTATCCAAACTAACCTACCTATAGGAAAAATTATGTGTGTTTTCGATAAAACTGGATTCAAAAAGAGCTAGAAGAAGCCAACTCTATATGTTAAGAAGCATGAGGAATTTTGTTCATTCTTAATTTAATTTAATTTCTTTATATGTTGATTGTATGAATTATACGAGTCCATCTTATTCTAATATGTGAATCTAAATAGTGCAGGAAAGTTTGAAATGACAGATTTAGGTGAACTACATTATTTAAATGGACTTGAAGTGAAGCTACAAGGAAGATGGGATTTCTATTTCACAAAGTTATTTCTAGAAATGGGTTTTATTGTTAACATTTACAAGTGTTTAATCTAAGATGGAGCCATTTCTGGTGAAGTCCATAGATAAAGTCAATGTTATATAATGTGTTAAAAGATAAGTGCCAATATTCCACATATGATATTTAACCTTGATAGTTCATGTATATAGATGGTTAAGTATTATTTAAGTGTAAGCTAATTAACTAAGTATTGCATACTAAAAGGATCATGTGCGGCTACCGCCGTATGCCCGTCCCAACTCTAGCTCTAGCCACGACTATGGGCCACAACTAGCTCTAGCCACGACTATGGGCCACAGGTCCTGTAGAAGTGCAGCACAACAAACACACTTGATATTTTCTTTTCTTAGGGTATATCATTGTGAGAAACATTTCTCTAAGTGTACCTTTGATATTGTGAGATTGAATGTTGGTTTGGTACTTCCGTTATAGTATACCTGCGTTCAAGCCTGGTACTTCATACTTGAACTTGAATTGAATGGCATATACTAAAGTTAATATACACCTTTTAAACACTACAAGAAAACAAATAAGTTCATATACTTTTTGTAGTAGCAACTATAATGAAACGACCAAATCACCGGCATACACTGATTGATCTTATACAAATATTTGGCCGACTAACTGGTGCAATGTGACAACGATACTCCATTTAGGATGAGGCAGTCCAAAGATTCTTTCTTCAAGCTGCACTGCTACTTTCACTACAAGAAAACACGGTTTTTTCGGCGAAATTTTTCGTGGATTTTTGGAGGGAAAAAAAAATTTCGGCGAATTTTCGCCGAAAATCCGCCGAAAAATCACTTCTGACGAAGGTTTTTTCGGCAAACTAAATCCGTCGAAAATCCGCCGAAATTGTTTTTTTCGGCCAAAAATTTTGCCGAAAAAACCGTGTTTTCTTGTAGTGAAAGTAGCAGTGCAGCTTGAAGAAAGAATCTTTGGACTGCCTCATCCTAAACGGAGTATCGTTGTCACATTGCACCAATTAGTCGGCCAAATATTTGTATAAGATCAATCAGTGTATGCCGGTGATTTGGTCGTTTCATTACAGTTGCTACTACAAAAAGTATATGAACTTATTTGTTATTTTTCTATATTTGGTATTCATTCATTTGCTTTTAGCGTTATTTTGATATTCTAAAGTTATTTTTTTCAATAATCTTAAAGACATATTCGGGATATATTTGGTTGATATATAATGGTTGCTTCTAGTTCAACTGTTGTTGCTCCCTTCAGTTAAAATTGACATAAGAGGTTTTCTTGAACCATTTTCTGGCCAATTTTTCAAATGTTCACAACAACGAATGAAAATTTGGTTGGTAATGAATAGGCTCTTGTCCGTGATTCAAACGGACAAGCCAATACCAATTGATACTGACCCAAAAACAGTTAAAATTGCTATATGGAATAAATGAGACCAAGTGCATAGAGGGATCATTTTGTCAGCACTATCAAATGTCCTATTTGATGTCTACAGCTTAGATTACTTCACAATGAAGTTGCTTTGGGAAGAATTGGATAAGAAGTATAATGCTAAAGAGCAAGGGCTCAAGAGGCGTTCTGTTTCTAAATTTCTAAAGTTTCAGATGGTAGGGAACAAATTTTTAACTAAACAAACACATGATCTTATAAATCTAGAACATTCTCTTATTGATGCTAATATGAAACTTTTAGAGAAGTTAATGGTTATGCCAATCATTGATAAGTTTCCCTATTCTTGGGAGAACTTTGGAATGACATTAAAGCATCAAAAAGGGAAATTCGCTCTTGATGACTTTATGTTTGCCACAAGCATAGAAGAGGAACTCAACAATCAATTTCATGCAGTACCAGTTGAATATGAGTCAAAAGCAATATTTTAGCTATTGCAAAGAAGAAAATGTAAATTGGAAAGATGTCATTCCCATCTCAAAAAATCTTAATAAAGGCAAGGCCAAGGCTAAAAAACCAAAAGCAAACAAACTATGCTGGACTTGTGGACAAGTTGGTCTTTACACAAGGGAATGATCCGCTCAGTGATCAACATGGTTGAGATTAGCACGGCTAGGACTCATGAACATGGTCGACGAGTATGTTTCTTTGAAACCCGACACTTTAACCATATGTAAACCGTTCGATTGGTTAATTGAAATTGAGCAAATGTTCACGTCT
>JAOWBU010000875.1:0-25000 GCA_026212405.1 Petrea volubilis
GAGTTTATTTCACAAACATCCAAAGGATTGGAGTAGTAATTGAAGCACACAATTGGATTCACTCTTAAGTGGAAGCCAACCTTAGTGACTTAGTTAGAGCAGCCCAATCATTTTCTCTGTAAGGGTGGCCTAATAAAAACAGTATGGGCAGGAGATGCAAAAGGGACAACTATTGAAGCAGCTTCAAGAAAAGCTCCCACTTCAGTAAAACCCACCACCTGAATCAGTGAATGCTCCAGTGGCATTGGAGGCACAATAGAAATCCCATTGCATCGTAGAAGTATTGCTCCACATATGAAAAATGGTAGGCCACTGTAATACCCATAGATGAGCGCAGTTCACGTGTCACGCCTAATATGTAACGGACCGCTAGACACAATACAACACATCTTTCACATAAATAACAATCATATAGCCAGCATATTTAAGTCAATATTTAATGCATTTGTTTGGAGTTGTTAAAATTTCAATGAGTCATTAATAGACAAAGTTGCCAATTATGATACTCTTATGCTATGTTTGGAATACGGAATTTGGAAAGTAAAAATGAGAGAAAATAGAAAAGAATAAAAAATGAAAACATAGAGTATTATCATTTAAAATAAAAAAAAAGTTTTTTCATTTTATTTTCCTTATCGAAATATTAGAACCAAACGGAGGGTTAAATTCTATTTAATTTGAGTGGAAAAACTTAAACAAAAAATATTGAGGAACTGATGTAGTATAACATTTCCAAAAGAGTAGCAAATCAAATTTTAAAAGCAGTGCAAATATTTTTTTCACCAAATAGAGCATAGATGTTGGACTTGATTGGAAGTTGTGATCGTTTTGCAGATAAAATTGTATTTAAATATCTATCTGCAGTGTATTGATTGTTACAATTGAGTCGCCCATCTAATGATGATTGAGCTTAGCTCCTGTGGTCGTAATCAGAGTCTTTATCTCCATTCATGCTTGGTAATGAAATTATTTTATTTTTTCGACAAAAAACCTCTTTAACTAACGAAAATTCAAAATTCTCACTACTTTGCGTTTTTTCCCCCCTTCTTCCATAGAACATTTCAGCTATTTCATTATTGTACCAAATTAAGTGTAGAAATATCACTTTTTAAACTTAACTATGAATTGCTAGAAAATAGTTACTAATTAGTGAATAAAAAGGAAACTACTATGCATGGAATAGTAAATAAATGATGAGAGTAATTACTGTTACGAACCAATTTAAATAACTTAAAGACTTTACCAAAACAATCATTAATTAGTTTTTTTTTTTTTGAATATTTAAAAGGTGGGCATATCACACAAATGGTACCTAAAGTTTATGATTATAATTAATTAAGTCACTAATCTTTAAATCGCAACAATTTAGTTCTTGAAAATTTAATTACATTTCACTTTAATCCTTCATTCAGTTTTTTGGGGGAAAAATTGTCAGGTAATCCTTCAAATTTTAAAATTTTTAAACTTTAGTCATTGAAATTTTATTTTTTCAGATCGATTCTCCAAAATTTGCTGGTATAGTGCCATACACTACCATTAGTGGTATTGCAGTGTAGATAAATGTATATAATATTTTCTAATAAGAAACTGAAAAATTATAAAATCATAACTTACTAAAAAAACTCAAAAGTTCAAGAAAATATAAAATGCCAACTTATCACATATTTTTTAAAATTAAAAATCTTATTCCAAAATTTGAATCATTACAATAGCATCTTATTTTAGAAATATTTGTTCACGGTAGCCATGCAGTACTATTTTCATTTTTTTCTTTTATTTTACTATATGATAAAAATTAATTTTGGTCACTTTTATAGGTAGTGCGTGGTGACTACAATACTAGTAGAAGTACATAGTGACACACATTTAAGCTTTGGTGGATCGGTGTCAAAAAATAATTTTTGAAAGACTAAAATGAAAAAATATAAATTTTTAAGGATTAAAGTGCAACTTAAATTTTGGATTGACAATTTTACCTTTGAAAAAATTGACTAAAGGACTAACGTGACACGTAATTCAAATTTGAAGGATTAAAATATTGGAATTTAAAGATTATAGTCTAAAGTAATTCTAAGCATAAGCTTTAAGGACGAACCGTGTGATTTTCCCTTAAAAGTTTTAAGTGTAATTCAGTCATAAAAAAGAAAAGGCAAAAGAAATATAGGGTTTTCTAGAATTAATGAAAAGTTGCCAAAATAAATTTTTTGGATTGTAAACTAACCTGTCACATGATTTTCTAGTTTTATGTATAGTAGTATAAAGATTATAAATAATGTTACCGTGCCAAGAAGTCTATGGATGACATCCCATAATTGGCTTAAGCCAAATTGATATAATGAGTGGACTTGATATTGGGCTATCTTCTAAAGTTTCACATTTTTGGGTTTCAAGTTTTGCTTCATAAAGTCTTGAGATTTCTGTTGTTTAATGAAAAATTTTAACATAAAGGCAGGCTAACGTCTAGTTATCTGGGATTCATACAATAACTTTTCAAAATAATTTTAAAAGAAGTACAGCACAACAAAGTAGTTGATATTCCTATTATTTTGAATTGCATCAATTATAAGCAAACAACATTTTGTGATGAGTGAAATATTGCAAGATCACCTGGGCCCGGATAATTCTTCCGCTGAGATACCAAACTCGTCGTCTTCATCGGTGTAGGATGCTGAAATGCGATTGAGCTGTTGATGGTATAATTCTTCCATCTGGCATTGCTCCAAGATCCTCACGGTTTCTGAAATCTTGGGATGGTCCTCTGGGGCCGATTGTGTGCAGAGTAGAGCTAGTTGGAACAATTGCTCCACCTCTTCGTCCGTGTAATTTCCTTGCAAATCTGTATCAACGATAATTTCCAATTTTTTCTCCCGTAAAAGTCCCTTTACCTGATATTTTAATTACCAATCAACAGAATTAGGACAACCAGCAGAAGATTAAATGCTTCTAGCACAATGAAAATACAAAAATGTTCAGAGACTATGGAGAATTAAGCGTTTTAATCAATTTAGCATAGCCATAACGAAGGGCCAGGCTCACCCAATCAAGTAGCGACATATCGTCATCCTTGGCAAGCCGAGCAACATTGAAAGCTCTCTGCCCCGTGATGACCTCAAGAAGAAATACGCCATAAGCATAAACATCAGTTTTCTCTGTACATCTACCAGTGGCGAGGTACTCGGGAGCTATGTGACCAATTGTTCCACATACAGCTGTGGTAACCTCAGTATGGTCGTGGTCTGCGAGTTTGGCCAGTTCAAAATCAGCAATAATTGCTTCAAAGTCCTCATCCAACAATATATTTGCAGCTTTGATGTCTCGATGGATGATTTTCAGATCACATGCTTCGTGCAAATAAGCCAGTCCTCTGGCAGACCCAAGTGCTATCTTTTTTCTTACTAGCCAATTAAGTGGAGGTTGTGATACAGGCCGCTCTGAGGTAATGTTTTCAAGAACTCTCATTAGAAACGTTATGATATGTGGACATATATGCTACACTAGAACGGGAAAACTAAGAAAGCAATGCGTCGATAAACTAAATAGAAAGAGTTTATGTGATTATCGAGCTCATTCCTGCAAGGACTTCAAATGAGAGTTGAGAAAACAGAATAATTGTAAACTTCCAATATATCACCTCTACAAGTAGAGATATAGAATAGTTGATTAGACAACCTCGTAAGCATGATGCAACACTTCCATTAACCATGAAAGGATAAACGAGCAGCTGTTCCTTTGATGTAATGCAATAGCCGAGCAAGTGAATTACATTACGGTGTGCAGACATATTCATAGAGTGAACTTCTATTTGGAACCGATTCAGCTCTGTATCTTGGCTAGGTTCCCGTTCAAATCTTTTAACTGCCACTTGAGTGCCATCTGCTAACTGGCCTTTGTAAACCTTATGAAATCCATATGGACGCAGGCCATTCTTTTGGCTAAAATTATCCGTTGCAACTTGTAGTTCCCTTAAAGAAAATTTCCTACCTTGTTGGATAGGGATTTCTGCATCCTCATCTATACACAGTTAAAAATATATATATAAAGAAAAAAAAAAAAAAAAAAAAGCAATACAGATTATACACATGCATATACACGCGTGCACACATGCACGGCCATGTTATTTCAAGCCATTTTTTGACTAACCAGGAATATCAGCCAAAGTATGACTCTAGAAAATAGTTTTCTCGGAAACGGTATTGTACCGTTAGTGTTGCTAACTGCAATGGTCAGTTTGTTTGAATTAATTCCTTGCTAATCATCTCCAAATGACACAGTGAGTTGGAAATTTGATAGATTGCTACCCCATATACTAGTTGAGTTCTTGGGAATGCAAAATATGCGCAATTAATATGAAAATTAACTGCAAATTGTTGCACATGGAACATAAACACAATATGAAAGCAGACTCACCAAAATTTCACAGGAGAAACACTAAATACTTGGAATCAATTCCACCAAAATAATTGGGAATCCCTCAAACCAGTTCAAATTCAAGTTGAATAATTGAGCCCCTAAAAATCAACCAAATGGTGGACGAACCTTTTTGAAAAGGGTGGGTTTGTCTCTGTAACTGCAGGAGGAGGTGGTCGAGATAAAGAAAGACTTCTGAAACTGTCACTAAAAAGTGAAAACACACAGAGAGATTATCAGATTAGCATGCATTTTATATTTTATGATAATGATAATTGAAATCAACAACAATTGTCGTTTTCACTTGGTGACAATTTGGCCACTGAAACTGTCGTTGTGATAATCGTCTTGTGATGATGATGCTATAGTGCTGATGCTGGGGCTTCTTGAGTGGGAAAGAAACATCTCCCGAATCTGCTCTCTCCGTACCACTGCCTCCACCAGCCTCGCCCAATTGTCCCGCGACATATCTCTCTGCTTTCTCTCTCTTCAGCGAACTCTGTCTCTCTCTCTCTCTCTCTCTCTCTTCAGCGAACTCTGTTTCGGTGATACTGCGAACCTCCCCTTCGCTCCAACACTGATTGTAATATCACAGAAAAAATAATCAAACAGAGTTGACTGAAGAGAAAGCAGAGATGTCTCGAGACAATTGGGCGAGGCTGGTCGAGGCGGTGGTGCGCAGGGAACAGATTCGAGAGATGTTTCTTTCCCACTCAAGAAGGCCCACCATAGCATCATCGATATACAATGAATTTGCAGAAAGGTTGAAACTCATTCCCTCATGTCAAAAGTGAGTCAATTCTTTAACGGAGAAGGTAGCTATGAGTTTCCTCATGTTAAAGTGGCGAATTATTTTATTTATTTAATCTTCCAAAAGTTAACGTGAACTTCCATGATTTCCCTACAAAATTATAAAAAGGCAAAAGGAAAGTGCTTATTAATTTGTGAGAACATGATCTATATATATATATATATATATATATATATATGTAGAAGTATTAGGAGTTTGGATCTAACCCAATCCCAAAAGTTAGAAGATGATCTATATATATAAATGTAGAAGTGTTAGGGTGCGGGCCTAATTTAATCCCAAAAGTTAGTTTATAAGGCGAGGGTTGTCCAAGTTCTTATGAAATAGGTCACATCTCAGTATTTACTTGACGTGAAATAGTTAACACGACAGCTCGTGCCCAAATATATGGAAAATAAACCTGAAGCGTGAAAGTAATATAGCGGAGAACTCAATTAATAACGCAAAACATAACCTGCTTTGAGACCATGTATAAGTATTAACGGCTTGGGTCTAACTCAACCCAAAAAGTTAGCTTATGAGATGAGGGTTGCCAAACCCTTGTATGATAGACCACATTTCAGTATTTAATCGATGTGATATAATTAACAATATATATGTATATATATATATATACACACACATTAAAAATCTGTCAAAAGTGTTTCTTCCCATTGTTTAAAGACTATTATACTCTTTGTCAAATAATTAGTTATTTACTTATTATATTATTTAGTTCTTTAGGAAATTTACGAAGACCCTCCAAAATTCCAACCATGTATATATAATTATGACCCCAATTAAAGATGAAGTACCTCTTAAACTTTCATACTATGTATGTGGGTCTTAATAACAGTTAGTTAGAAATCGTATCATATTAAAAAGAAATAATGATTTGATAGAATTCTATTAATAGGACCTATGCTTTGAAAATGTTGAGTAATATATTTTTTGCAAATAAATTATGAGGATTCTAATGTTACATGTCATGATAAGAAACTAAAATAATTTTTAATTTTTATTTGAGAAAGTACCTTCCATCTTTGTGAATTCGGAAGGGAAAAATATCGTTTAAATCCTCCAATTATACCTCCTAAATCAGTTTCGGTTCTTCATATTCACTCGTCATCAATTTTGGTCCCTCATCTTTACTTTTTTTCGTCTCCGTTGGTCATGCACGGCAGTTATTATTGGGATCATCAGTTCACCTGATTGGAACAGAGATATGGTCACGAACTGCATTTTCATTTTTTACTTCCAATTCTATTGTGGGAAAATGAAATGGTACTGCACTTTCTGGGACATATATAAACATGTTGTGATTGGGAATGATAGTAAACAAACATTCCTGGGGTTCATTAATATAGTATCTCTTATCATGGTTTTCATATTTTTGTAGGGCCATGGATGATTACTCAACTTTTACAACTTTGCAAATATTGATCTTTTGGAGTCTCAACGCAAGAACTTACGAATATTATTCGCACATTTTGAATATATAGCAAAAGAAGAGAAAAGCGAGTCAAAGTATTAACTGGGCGTATATATATTCTCGGAATGAAACAAAGATTGACAGACTTTGTGCTACATTAATCGTGTTCTAGAGTGAGCTTTTGAAAGTTGATGTTACTGTGCTAAATTATTTCTTACTGTTCCAATCCTTGAGAATTAACTTGGCTTTCTAACAAGAACATTAATCTGCAAAAGTTCTGATAGATGAGATATGCCTAAGAAGGGGGGTTAAATTAGGCCTTAAAACCTTTTTTAAGATTTTTGTAAAACGTAGCGGAAAGTTTAAGGTTTTAAATATTAATGCCTTGCTTTAAGGATAGTTACTGTCTGGTAGTACTAGCGGTAATACCAGAGCAAGTAAGTTATTGGTTCTGTAAGTACCAGCGATAATACAAGAGCAAGTAATAATATAAAATATGCAAAGCAATAAACGACACAGAGATTTATCCTAGTTCACCCAATTGGGCTACGTCCAGTTCCTAAGTTTTCACTTAGGGTAACCTGTTAACAACAAAAGGTATTAGTACAGTTACAATATAAGTTCCAGTGTAACAGGTAACTATCAATCAAGAGTTAAAAACTCTTGATAAAAAGATAAACAATAAACAATTTAACCGGCCCCTGAAGCGAGATAGTGTGGTTGGTTTTGGCGGTTAGTTCGCGGTTGGACACTTTTGCCAAGACCTCGGTGTAGCACGCTTAAACGTCCACTAAACACCTAGTTGGAACTACCAGTGCAACAACAACTCCACGACCCAACAACACTTCACAACTCAACTCACTCTCAAGGAATTCTTGTACTTGGAATCTCACTCTTCACCTCGAAAGTCCCTCGAGAAAAGAAAACACAAGCAAACAAGAATTATATGATGTTAAAAATCTTGATATTGAACTCAATATTCTCGTTTCAACTATAATACACTCACACAATCACCCTTCACAAGGAGATGAGAGTTCCCCTTTAAATAATGATAGTTCCAACGGCTATATTGATGAGAAAAAGGAAGGAGCCATTTGTGGCCTTGATTCTAGCCTAACAAATCAATTTCAAACGGTTGTATTGATGTTAAAAGTGGAAGGAATCATTATGATTTTAATTCCAGTAGAATAAATAAAGTTCTAGATGGAAACATAAAGTTTCAGATTGTGATTAAGGCAAGTTCCAAACGTGATTAATGTATTCAAATCATTCCAAGTCAAACTTAACAAAACGATAAATATATGATCTTAATTTCAGCAGAATGAATAAAGTTCCAGATTGTAATTAAGGCAAGTTCCAGACGGTATTAATGTATTCAAATCATTCCAAGTCAAACTTACTAGAATAATAAAGATATGATCCTAATTTCAGCAGAATGAATAAAGTTCCGAATTGTAATTAAGACAGGTTCCAGATGTAATTAATGCATTCAAATCATTCCTAGTCAAACTTACCACAATAATAAAGATGTGTAGTATAATAATATGAAAGGCAATCGATAAATTTTCATCTAAATCTTCCACCAAGATTTAGAACATGTGGTAATTAATATTAAGGAAATATATTAATCAAATCTTATTCTTTCCAAACAAACATGTGATGATATAAATGAAGAAAATAATGTTTGTTAGGAAATCATTTGAATTTGAAAATCAGGAGCACATCAAATATCTTTTCGGTATTAAGGAAAGATATTAATAAATGAAATCTTATTCTTTACAAACATGTAATATTATAAAAGAAGAAAATTATATTTTGTTAGGAAATAATTTGAATTCGAAAATTGAGAATACATCAAATATCTTGGAAATATCAAAACATACCTTAGTTGTACCAAAGAGATCAAAAATCTCCCCCTTTTTGATGATGACAAGAGATTTGATGTAATTTAGAAAATAAATACTTACCGTAGCTACCCTGAATTTATGTAGAGATTTTCGAAATAACTCCCCCTGAATATATGCGTCCTCTCTTTTACAGAGGATTGATACCAAGATAATTTATAGATTACGAAAATAATAAATTCTAACAAATAATCACAGGTTAAATATAAAGAAATGTAAGAGCAAATAATATAAGGCAATCAAATAAGAAATAAGGACATCAAATCTAATTGCTCTCCCCCTTCATCATCAAAGAGGGCAAAAAACATGCAAGTAGTTTACACGAAATCATGCAATTTTGTAATTAGAAATTCATTATTATGCAATTTTAGGAAAATCAACTATCCCTAATGCAGTTCTAAGCACACAAAATCTTTCTTCACTTAATGCCTTAGTAAAAATATCTGCTAATTGATGCTCGGTATCAATAAATTCAATGCAAACATCACCTTTTTGTACATGATCACGAATAAAATGATGCTTAATCTCAATGTGCTTAGTACAAGAGTGATGTACTGGATTTTGAGTAATGCAGATGGCACTTGTATTATCACACAGGATAGGAATTTCATGTAGTGTGAAACTAAAGTCAAATAGGATTCTTTTCATCCACAACAATTGAGCGCAACAACTTCCTAGTGTCATATATTCGGCTTCGGTAGTGGATAATGCAACGACACTTTGCTTTTTACAAGACCAAGAAACCAAACATTTATCAAGCAATTGACAACTTTCACTGGTACTTTTCGTATCAATTCTGCAACCAGCATAGTCAGCATCAGAAAAACCAGTGAGAGTAAATTCATTAGCATGGATACGACAAACCATAATCAATTGTGCTTTTAAGATATCGCAATATTCTTTTAACAGCTGTAAGATGAGATTCTTTAGGAGCTAATTGGAATCTTGCACAGAGACAAGTAGCAAACATTATATCTGGACGACTAGTAGTTAAATATAATAAACTACCAATCATACCTCTGTACATTTTTTCATCTACCAATGCACCTTCATCATCTTTATCAAGCTTGGTAGTAGTATGTATGGGAGTAGACAAGGATTTACATAGATCCATATTAAATTTCTTTAATACCTCCTTCGTGTACTTGCCTTGGGAGATAAATATCCCTTTATCCGTTTGTTTGATTTGTAGTCCAAGGAGGAAGCTCAATTCTCCCATGAGACTCATTTCAAACTCTTGTTGCATACTTCTTGCAAATTCCTCACAAAGTGAAACATTAGTAGCACCAAATATAATATCGTCAACATAAATTTGCACAAGAAGTAGATCATGTTCATGCGTTTTTGTAAATAATGTAGTATCAATAATTCCAATATTGAAACAGTTTTAATGAGAAAATTACTAAGTCTTTCGTACCAAGCCCCAGGGGCTTGCTTTAATCCATAAAGAGCTTTTGACAATTTAAAAATATGATCATGTAACTCTTTATTCTCAAAATCGGGTGGTTGTTCAACAAAAACTTCTTCATTTATAAAACCATTTAAAAATGCACTTTTAACATCCATTTGATATAACATGAATTTTTTATGAGATGTAAAAGCCAATAGCATACGTATAGATACTAATCGAGCAACGGGTGCAAAGGTTTCATCGAAATCAATACCTTCTTATTCACAGTAGCCTTTGGCTACAAGTCGAGCCTTGTTCCGAATGATCTTACCTGATTCATCAAGTTTGTTTCTAAATACCCACTTGGTTCCAATGACTAGATGGTTAAGTGGTCTTTCTACCAGTTTCCAAACTTGATTCTTTTCGAATTGGGCTAGCTCTTCCTGCATAGCCTTTACCCAAGATGGATTATCAAGAGCTTCTTTCATATTTTTGGGTTCCATAACAGACAAGAACGCAGGATTGGAACTTTCTATGGTACTTTGTCTTGCTTTTGATCTGGTTGTTATTCCAGATTGTGGATCACCAATGATGCTGTCAATAGGATGGTTGGAAGCATGTTTAAACTTCCGTTGCCTCTGTTCTTCTTCATTGGAATTGGAATTTTCATTGATCTGTTCATCTTTAGTTCCAGTGGATTCCAATTTTTCAGATTTGTTTTCATTTTCAATCTCTGGAACTAAACTAGGTCTATCAAATCCTGCAACCTTATTGCTCAAGGTATCCTTAGCATTAGAAGGGTCAGATTCATCAAAAATAACATGCATGGATTCTTGAATGGTTCTTTTCTTTTGTTGAACACACGATAAGCCTTACTGTGACTAGAATAACCAACAAAAATACCTTCATTGGATTTTGGATCAAATTTAGCTAGATTATCACAATCATTTAAGATAAAGCATTTACATCCAAAATCACGAAAATATGAAATGTTTGGAATTTTGTTAAACCACAATTCATAAGGGGTCTTTTTGAACAATGGTCTCAAAATGACACGATTTGCAACATAGCATGCGGTAGTAATAGCTTCACTCCAAAAAGATTTTGGAAGATTGTACTCATTTAGCATGGTTCTTGCAATTTCTTGTAAAATTCTATTTTTTTGTTCTACCACGCCACTTTGTTGGGGAGTTTTAGGAGCAGAGAAATCATGAATATAACCATTTTCTTCACAAAATAAATTAAAGTTGGTTTCATCAAACTCGGTTCCATGGTCACTCCTAATTTTCTTAATAAAAACACCTTTTTAATTTTGCAAACGCTTTGTAAGAGGAATGAAGGCACTTAACGCATCGTTTTTATGTGCTAAAAATAAAACCCAAGTAAATCTAGTGTACTCATCAACAATTACGAAACAATACTTTTTACCTGTCAAGATTACGATTTTCATCGGACCAAAGAGGTCAATGTGCAAAAGTTCCAAAGGGCTGGAACTTGTGACTTCCCTTTTTGATTTGAATGATGACCTGATTTGCTTGCCTTTTTGGCATGCATCACAGATTCTATCCTTTGTGTAATTCAATTTTGGTACTCCTCTAACCAATTCCTTCTTTGTAATGTGGGAGATAAGTTCCATATTTACATGGCCCAACCTTCGATGCCATGTCCAACTATCTCCATCTGCATTGCAGTTATCAAAGTTTAAGAACATTGAGATGTCACCAGTCATGTGCCTGGAACATCTACTATCTAAGTACCACTTTTGATTCCGGGGTTATTCCTTAGGCATTTCCTGCAAGAAAATTATTGTGACTTAGGTGCCCAACATTCATTGGGTCCTTCGTGATTAGTAGCATAACATTTACGTATCCAAATAAATTTAGTTCCAATATGCCTTTTAATATGGCACCTTCTATTTGTGTGACCAGCTATACCACAAGTAAAGCATGCTTTGGATCTGGTACCAGTCGCTGGTTTTTCAGCAGGTAGATTAATTTTCAATTTTGGTTTCCTTAATGATTTGCTAGAAAATGATTCTTTGCTCGTGGAAGGAGCATATTTCAAAATATTTTTACCTTTGATTTGTTGTTTCAGATTAAAATTTTCTTTTTCAAAAGTGAATTTTTCTTTCTCAAGAATAGCCTTTTCTTTTTCAAGAGTTGCAATTTTCTTTTCAAAAGCAATATTATCATTTCTAGCGGAAACTTTGAGAAGTTTAATTTCATCTTCCAACTTCTTATGTTCTTCAAAAGCTTTCTTTAAATCATTTTTCAAAATCATATTGGAAGACATAACTAACTTCATTTCTTGTCGACATTCATCTATAAAAGCATGGATATCAACATCATCATCAAAATCAATGTCGAAATTAATTATAAAATTAAAGTTTACCTCATTGTTCGCCATTAGAGCTTTCTCCTCCTTGTCAAAAGGATCGCTATCTGAGTCGTCCCAAGTGATAGTCAATCCTCTGGGTTTAGAGAATTTTTGAGGTTTGGATACCTTCTTGAACTTCGGACAATCTGGTTTTTTGTGACCGACCTCTCCACATTCATAACAAAATATGATAGACTCATTTATCTGTTGTTTTTGACTAGTTTTTCTTTGATTTTTATTATTTTGAAATTTCTATTTAAAGCCAGCAAGTCTTTTCATTCTTTGAACCATCATGGCGATCTCCTCATCAATTTGTTGTTCATCTAAGTCTTCTTCATCCATTTCATGCTTGGTACTAAAAGCAAGGTCCCTTCTGGTTTTTTGTGTGGAACTACCTTGTCTATTCAATAGTACCAGTTCATGGGCTGTAAGAGAACTAATAAGTTCTCCCATATTCATCTTGTTTACATTCTTTGCTTCATGGATGGCGGTGACTTTTGAAGACCATTCCGGGGGAAGGGATCTAAGGATCTTTCTTACCTTTTCTTTCTCGGAAATAGGTTGACCGAGAGCATGAAGTGTATTCACGATCTCCATGAATCGAGCATTCATTTGGCTAATATTCTCATCCAATCTCATGGTGAACATTTCTAATTGATGAAGTAATAGGGCGATTCTCTCCTCACGAACTTGTTCAGTACCTTTATGGGTGGTTTGCAATGTGTCCCACATCTCCATTGCGGAAGAGCAAGTTCTAACTCTATTATATTCCTCCTTCACGAGAGCACATGCAATCACGTTCCTCGCTTTTGCATTCATCGTGAGAGCTTTCATGTCCTCAACGGTATACTCTTTCTTTATTTTTGGAACTTGGATGCCGTCAATGGTTTTTGTGGGGATGGTAGGACCATCCTCAACTATTATCCAGATTGCGTAGTCCAATGAAATTATAAACTCCTGCATCCGATTTTTCCATGTAGCATAGTTGGTACCGTCGAAGAGCGGTGGCCTGGTATTTGACATTCCTTCTGCAAACACATCATTACTTGAAGAAGCCATTAGAATCGTTAGCTCAAGGTGGTTAAACCAAATGAAGAGAACGAGGCTCTGATACCAATTGATAGATGGGATGTTCCTAAGAAGGGGGGTTGAATTAGGCCATAAAACCTTTTTTAAGATTTTTGTAAAACGCAGCGGAAAGTTTAAGGTTTTAAATATTAATGCCTTACTTAAAGGATAGTTACTGTCTGGTAGTACTAGCGATAATACCAGAGCAAGTAAGTTATTGGTTATGTAAGTACCAGCGATAATGCAAGAGCAAGTAATAATATAAAATATGCAAAGCAATAAACGACATAGAGATTTATCCTGGTTCACCCAATTGGGCTACGTCCATTTCCTAAGTTTTCACTTAGGGTAACCTGTTAACAATAAAAGGTATTAGTACAGTTACAATATAAGTTCCAGTGTAACAGGTAACTATCAATCAAGAGTTAAAAACTCTTGATAAAAAGATAAACAATAAACAATTTAACTGGCCCCTGAAGCGAGATAGTGTGGTTGGTTCTGGCGGTTAGTTCGCGGTTTGACACTTTTGCCAAGACCTCGGTGTAGCATGCTTAAACGTCCACTAAACACCTAGCTGGAACTACCAGTGCAACAGCAACTCCACGACCCAGCAACACTTCACAACTCAACTCACTCTCAAGGAATTCTTGTTCTTGGAATCTCACTCTTCACCTCGAAAGTCCCTCGAGAAAAGAAAACACAAGCAAACAAGAATTATATGATGTTAAGAATCTTGATATTGAACTCAATATTCTCGTTTCAACTATAAGACTCTCACACAATCACCCCTCACAAGCGGATGAGAGTTCCCCTTTAAATAATGATAGTTCCAACAGCTATATTGATGAGAAAAAGGAAGGAGCCGTTTGTGGTCTTGATTCTAGCCTAACAAATCAATTTCAAACGACTGTATTGATGTTAAAAGTGGAAGGAATCATTATGATTTTAATTCCAGTAGAATAAATAAAGTTCCAGATGGAAACAGAAAGTTTCAGATTATGATTAAGGCAAATTCCAGACGTGATTAATGTATTCAAATCATTACAAGTCAAACTTAACAAAAAGATAAAGATATGATCTTAATTTCAGTAGAATGAATAAAGTTCCAGATTGTAATTAAGGCAAGTTCCATACGTGATTAATGTAATCAAATCATTCCAAGTGAAACTTACTAGAATAATAAAGATATGATCTTAATTTCAGTAGAATGAATAAAGTTCCGAATTGTAATTAAGACAGGTTGCAGATGTAATTAATGCATTCAAATCATTCCTAGTCAAACTTACCACAATAATAAAGATGTGTAGTATAATAATATGAAAGGCAATCGGTAAATTTTCATCTAAATTTTCCACCAAGATTTAGAACATGTGGTAATTAATATTAAGGAAATATATTAATCAAATCTTATTCTTTCCAAACAAACATGTGATGATATAAATGAAGAAAATAATGTTTGTTAGGAAATCATTTGAATTTGAAAATCAGGAGCACATCAAATATCTTTTCGGTATTAAGGAAAGATATTAATAAATGAAATCTTATTCTTTACAAACATGTAATATTATAAAAGAAGAAAATTATATTTTGTTAGGAAATAATTTGAATTCGAAAATTGAGAATACATCAAATATCTTGGAAATATCAAAACATACCTTAGTTGTACCAAAGAGGTCAACAAGTTCATAATGATGTTGAAAATATCAAGATTAAGTTAGAGATAATTGGAAAAAAGATTTTTTTTAAAAAAAGGGAAGTTAAAATAAAAAAAAAAAAACGAGTCCCAAGGTCGTTAGGGCATGGGGTGAAGGTAATTTTGAAAATGTAATAGGGGGATATCAATATAATTTCATATTAATATCCCAAATAGTTTTGATTAAACAAAAAAAAAAAAAAAAACTAAGGACATAACCAACTCTGATGTAATAAGTCAAAGTGAGGGACCAAAATTGATGACCAAAGAAAATGGGCGACCAAAAATAATTTAAGAGTATAATTGAAGGACTAAAATGACATTGTTCTTGTTTGAAAACTAGATTGTACTCCTAATTGCTCAACTAATAAGAATATTAGATAATATGGTCAAATAAATTAATCATGAGTTATTAATATTCTTAAATTATAAAAATTTTCTACACCTCAAACTCCCATTTGATATTTCCGGACTTCAAGAAAATAATTAAGTAAATAAGTTTCTATTAATAAGAATTAATGATCGAGAAGAACTCCACCAACAAAAGTTATGATTCTAAATTAAAATTTAGAAACATTAAAATAGTATTCACTTAGGTGTAGATGTTACATAGAAGCATAATATAGCATTTTCATATCGCGTAGGCCTCGTCACCGTAGCTTACAATTGTGAAGGCTATCAATAATTGTCGCTTTATTTTTATTTTAGTAAACTTCCATTGCAAATATATCACAAATATCTATGATGGAATCCGATGGGGAAAAAAAATAGTAAAAGGTGCGCTTTTTTGTATTGAAACCTACTATTGAAATTTGTGTTGTCTTACAATTTTCACCTAATGTTGTGTTAGTCATTGAGTATGTTTAACAAATATGTAGCGATATAAATAACCATGGGGTTAATTCTAGTAATTCACAATCCTGAGGGTTGTAATCGTTATGTGTTCACACTAAAGGGCTAAAAATATTATTTAACTTTCACATTATCTATTTTACTAATAATGTTTATGTTTCACTTAATGTTTTTGAAAAAAAAAAGAACTTAAAGATTTTAAAACAAAAAATTGTTTATAAATTCCTTTCTTCGTAATATTTCCAACTAAATTCAGAAACACTTTTTTTTTTGTTTGATAATTAACTGAATTCAACAACACTGAAGCATTAAATCTACTTAATAATAACTCTTTAACAGAGATTTTATTTTATTTTTTTCAAAAAACAGGTTCTTAAATTTAAATTGAAAACCATCAAAACATCGCAGCCTCACACATCACTCGCCCACTGTCACCATTAACTCACCACCCTCTATTCCAATCATGGCCTGTTGGGTGATATTGAAGATCGATGGTTCAAAATTATTTGAAAATTATAATAAGAAATAAAGGGGGAAAAATAGTCTTTCTCCCATATTTTATTTTCCAGCTTTTATTTTGATTTTTAGTTCAATTTAAAAGCATGGGTTTTTGAATGTCAGTTTATATGAGGGATAATTGAAATTTTGATAGTTAGATGGTTTTCTTCATGTAAACAGTCCAAACCTCAAGGGTTTGGTAATTAACTCTTCAATTTACCCCACACACACACCTCAGGGGAAACAAAAAAAAAAAAAATCAGTTGCGCTCATAAGATAGGAAAGAAAGAGAAGAAAAATTTTACCTCTCTTCGTTTTGACTTGACAGTAGCAGCAGATGGAGATAGACACATGGCATGAAAAGCCCGGAGAATGTTATGCTGCAGAGCAGGATCCGGTAGATTAATGAAGAATATAAATTTAATTTGGCAAAAGAATGCAAAGATACATAAATTACATACATTAACCACTTCCCATACAATACATTTGTTAACAACTTCTCCAACAGTAACAGCATCTCGGCGAGGTCTCAATAACATCTCATTTGCAAGCAATGCCTCTGTAACACAAACCTTTATAACTAACAAGAATACCTTTTGCTGCAATTTTCTTAGGTATTCTATGACAATATATATCTACTTGAGTACCGACCTATACAAAACATGTAATACATATTTTTGCTTCACAAAGACATGGTAAGGCTTGAAAAAAAATAATAGACTTACATCAACTTGCACATACATCCCTTAGATAATTTATAAACATACAAAAACTCTAACAAATTTAATATATCAACAACACAAATCAACATTCTCTATGATCTATCGTTAAAATGCCCAAGGGATAAGATACATTCTCAATACGTCAAAAAAGACCAAACAAGAACATACTATGCAAAAAACAAAGACTTGAAGTGCAACAACTACTTTTAATTAGAAGAAAATAGAGTAAAACAGAGAAAAAGAAAAAAAATTCTTACTCGGATACCATGTGACAAATTAGATGAGATTGTAGGGAATTGACTCAAAAGAAGTTCCAATTTCTTGTTCAAAGTGTTGGTTTTCTCTTGCTCCAACCGTAGCTTATTCTTCTCCTGGATAAATTCTTCTTTCATTTGTTGCATCTCATCTTGCTTCTCACTCAACTCATCTTTAAGCTTTTGCAGTTCTTCTCTCTCCTGGGACAATATTTCATCTCTTAATGCATAATTAACACGAGGTCGATTAACAAAAGTACCTCTGGCTACACATCTCATATGGCCATGCCTTTCTTTTCGCATGGCAGTTAAGAAAATTTCATCTTTATACTCTTTTGTTCTTTCCCCCTCTGGCTTTTTGCAAAGCTATCGCCTAAACTAAGCCTACAAAAGATAAATGTATGAAAAGTTACGCAGATAATATAATTAAACTAACTACACCAACACAAACATATATGTAATGAAAATTTGTTAGATCAAGTGGATAACAATTGTATATTTTTAAATAGTTTAGAGTTACTTCCTTACATGCAAATCTGATGTTGCATTATCATCCTCGATCCCCTTTCCCCGAGCTCGTGACTCCATCCACACATCAAGTCTAGTAAGTTGAGTCATCCCTTTTGCACGCCGCATCTAAAGTATGATTTAATAGGAAAAATAGAGTAATAAAAAATACAATGACATCGAGAAAAATACAATTTTATAGAAGTTGGCGATATCTACTTCCTCCTCCAAAGTGGAAAAAGGTGTCCTTCCATATCTGTGCAAACATTTCTTCTTTAAGACATTTTTGGCATTCTACGCTGCAATGTCCCGAAAAAAGTTTCCAACAATAAAAAAGAAGAAAAAACAAACATTTTCCATGATGGAAAGAACAAATAATTAAGCACTTGATTGATAAAAAACCTGCACTTTAGGATCTTTCCAATTGGTGACCAGTTGTAACCATTGATCCAACTGTATCCTATCATCAGCTGGTTGTTGCAAAAGAAATTCCTCATCATCTTTATATGGTACAAAAAGTTTCTTTTTAACGTAGCTTTTCCATTTTCTCCAAATCTCAACCACAGTAAACATTACTACATTTTTCGCTTCAAGAGGAAGGAGGGTGTTATCCTATAATATTTAGCACAAAAAGATGATAAGTATACACTATATAGATACATATTATGTATCTTTATAAATACACATTATAATATAAGATAGTATGTAAACTTATATACATAATAAATATACATATTATATTTATATTTTGTATACGTATTATATATAGTTCGTATTGTAGTATTATATGTATACATATTACTACATATGTACATATATATATATAAGTACATCAATATTTTGCCTTACCTCCACCTCATCCCAAATCATGTCTCTCTGATATTGTGGTATAGAGCCAAAGTTCGGATTATTTAGTGGCAATTTTGCTCCAATACGAGCTAGACATCCAAGTGCAGTAACATACTTTTGATATTCGGGCCCAACCACACTTCCATTCATCACTTAGACGATTAGATAAACAAAACCAACTTTTATCCATTTCAAAAGCTTTAATTCTAATGCAATTACGATCCAAGCAAGTAAGACGAGAAATCTATCTTTCCCTCAAAAGCTCTAACACTTATTTGTTCAAGAGTTTCTTTGACCATCGTGTCAATCAAAACTTAAGTCAAGATTCTGCGAATGAATGAGGATTAGATAAGTTATCAAAGAAACAAGTTCAAACAAATATTGTAGTATTATATTATATTATTTTATTAGCATAAAGAAACAAGTTCAAACAAATATTATAATATTATATTAAATTTAGTATAATATTTCAACTAAACTATACTATATCTTATTATGTTATAATATTTTTATATTATTGTAATATCTAATATAATGTATTAGAGATATTAAAAAAATAGTACACTATATATATCACAATGATACAATTTTCTATATTACAATATATAAAATATATGTGTAAATATAATATATTATCTATTTAATATTTTAATATTATTTTAATAAAAATTAATATAAATTGTACATCACCTAGATATAACATACATACATTAGTTCTATCATAATTGTAATACAATTTATTATATTATAATATATATCATAATATAATATATAGCAAGTCAACTTTATAGAAGATTATGGGTATCATAATAGTAATATATCTAATATAATGTATTAGAGATATTAAAAAAATAGTACACTATATATATCACAATGATACAATTTTCTATATTACAATATATAAAATATATGTGTAAATATAATATATTATCTATTTAATATTTTAATATTATTTTAATAAAAATTAATATAAATTGTACATCACCTAGATATAACATACATACGTTAGTTATATCATAATTGTAATACAATTTATTATATTATAATATATATCATAATATAATATATAGCAAGTCAACTTTATAGAAGATTATGGGTATCATAATAGTAATAATTGGTTATATTATACTATCATAGTGTTATGTTGGAATCTCAAACCTGATAATGACAACCAAGCATTATGATTCAGTTAAGATCACGCACACGGGGAGCTTATTGTTATTTAGGGAAAACTGATGTTGTTCATTTTCAGGGGGTTCATTGTTATTGTACAACAACTCAAACATATCAGGGGGCTAAAATAACAATCGGTCTTGATAGCTGTAATTTTGTTTTTGCTGACAAGGGAAGGGGCTGTAATTTTCTAAAGTCAGGAAAGGGAGTTCGCTATCAAGACCGATTGTTTTCTGGTGTAGAAGTGAATGGAACTTTTCAAGAAGGGAAAGGGTTCTTTCCTAGTGCATCAAAAGGGGCATATGGTTTATTATACAAGAAGTTATTAGATGAGAAATATCATAATAACACCAAATGCTAATACCATAAACGTATCATTTAATAGTTGTGGTTCAATAGGTTATATATACTCACCTGAATGTGAGCAAAAGAACCACAAACCACTTAAAACTAAGATTAAAACAGGAAAAAAGTAATGATAGAAGCAAGGTGTCATGGAAATGTCACCAAGACCATCTATTAATCTACTCATGTCATGGAACCACTCTAAGATACTAAAATTACACTTATGCTAACACCAAGCACAAAACAAGGACACCAACAATTCAATATGATCACTAAAATGAACTATCATTGATAAGGTTTCATAACAACTAAGCATTGATAAAGTACTATTTGTTTGTCAGAAAGTGAATTGTGGAAAAATGGACCAAATGCTGGTTCTTTTCCTAGCCACAACTTATACCAAATCTGATGATTTCTGAAAAGATCATGACCCTATCTAACTGCTGATATCTCACTTTCCATTTGCTCATACCGTGACACGAATGAAAAACTAACTTCATCATCCAACTCTTTCATCACCAATGCAAAGCTAATACTAAATTATCAAAACTAAAAAGTTACTTTACATACCAATCTTTTGTCATGACAAGTATATGATCAAGATAAAATATTATCCAATCAAAAGAATAGCTAATAATTAATACTTAAGAAAGGCTTTTGCCTCCAACTCATCCCTCAACTAAAACGCCACATCCATATCATATCACACATGCTACTGCCTTCAAATTCCATCTAATATACTTTACTAAATATTTGACTTGAACAACATCAAAAGAAAATAAACCTTATTACATTGAACGTAACAAGAAATGAACTAAAAGAGTCAGAAACGCAAAAAAACACAAACCCTTTTTCTTTTTATACCAACAATTTATGAGCAATAGAAATTTTAGGTGGCCGAAACTCAACGGCACGAAGCCTAAAATATCTAATCAATGTATTCACGCTTAGTCAATAACTCAATGGAATTGAAGAACAAAATTTTCAACAACCTTAATTCAAGAGACACAACATCTAAAATTTTCACTCACAATCACATGCCCAACCATCCACCAAAACATTCATATGAAATTGCAAATATAACCCAACTAAAGAATTACAGAAATTTATTAAAATAATGTACTCAATAAAGAAACCCAATTGGGGGGAGGCGGGTTCTTAAAATCTGTTTTCTAGCAGCAAGAAGACACACTTGAGATAACCCAGAAAAAATCGAGCAAATTGGCAGCGACGTGTGTGAGGAGGCCTTTGACAGTCAATTTTCACAAAAAAAACAGCCCCAATCCAGTCTTGATAAAAATAATCTCCTCCCAATTGGGGATAAGTTCAATATTTTGTGTGTGTAAATTGATGAAGTGATAATTCTTGAGGTATGGAATTTATTAGTGGAAGTTTGGGGAGGTTTTGGAACTTATTGATGGGGTTTAGAAGACAACACACGGCAGAACTCTTTTGGAGATTTGGTGATGAAGAGTTTGAGTATTAGCTTAATTAGGGATTATATGTTTGGAATTTGGATATAAAAACAAAACACAAAAAAAAAAAAAAAAAGGAGGGAAGTCAAAATTTTAGTGGCAAAACTTCTCAAGATATTACTAAGATTTATATTATTCTCTCTAGAAAAAAAAAAACGTTAATATTATATATATATATATATATATACACATTTGTTTATTTGTTACGATTCAAATTTTGTAGTAAATACTTGTCTTATTTATGGTTTGTTAGCTACAATTTGAATTTCGTAGTAAATATCTGTCCTATTTATTAATTATTTGCTACGGTACAAAATTTTGTAGCAACTAATTACTTTTTACTACGTTTTAAATTGTGTAGTAAAAAAGCTCGTAGCAACAACCCATTATTCTTGTAGTGATATTAGTCAGTGAGACTTAAAATGCGAGATCTACACAAAAAAAAATACATAGGAGTTGTGTTCATCAAGATACTCATCAAGAATCGAAACTAAACCCGAATGCATTAGGGTTTCTTCCACTTATGGAGTGCACAAACTCCATGGTAAGCTTATATCACTACAAGAAAAAATAATAGCAATGACAAGATATAATAGTGACAATATAAAAGTTGTCACCAATAATTATATTAAGTAACGACACCTTCTAGTTTATCATTAATTTTCTTTAGTGAAAACAACTTTTATCTTACCACAATATGCTCTCAATGGCGAAAAAAATTAATATTTTAGTGACAATCATTAATAATTAATGACACGCCTATAGTGACAATCTGATGACAAAAAAAATTTGTCATTGGGATTTTGTAACAAGATTATATTGTCACTAAGTTGTCATCATAGGTGTGTCACTATTTAGCAATTTTGCACTATATATGTTGTTACCTTTTTACACTATATTGTCACTATTGATGTTGTGCAAACTACATTTTGTGACAACATAATTTTGTTGTCACTAAATCCATATAATTAATGCCAACCTTTTCATTATCACTTGTTATATTGTCACTAATTTACTCATTTTCTTATAGTGTATTATCAATGTCTTCATATTCTTCATGAAATCGCGAAAAAACTAATATGGTGCATGTTCTATCATCATAATATTTTCAAGAATGTAATTCATCTGTCTATCTATCTATATTATAAACGTGTGAATAACTTATTAGTATTTTCAATATGTTTTTTTCTTTTTTGTGAAGACGAAAATAACCTTATATAGGTGATAGTAAATAATATGTATTCATGGTTTTTTTGTAATTTAAAAATTAAGAGTTAGTCTTCAAGTTGAATACTAGATGAAATAAACCCCAAAAATATTTATAAAGAATTGGACTTTGAATTGAACTCTATATAGTATCAAATTTTTGACATACAAATAAATAAATAAAAAAAGAGCTAGTGATCGGTCTTCTTCAATCCGGTCACTTTAGATACAATTTATTGAATGAATTATTCTTGAATACTATTCTTGATAATCAACTGTAAAATAATTTCATATTTTAATTCACTGAAATCCTTTAGACCAATGTATTGTATCTTTTACATCGTGATTAGTTGAATAATTTATGAAAAAGAACAAATACAAAGTTTGTAGTCAACATAAAGTTTAAAAAAGTACAAAACGCAACTAAGCTTATTAAATATTATGTTATCATTTATCAAAAAAACTATTATATCAAGACGCAAGTAAATAACTGAAATATGCAACTAACAGAGTTAAAAATTATCCACAGCTGTCTCGTGTGAATGAAAATAAAGCATGATTTATAAGTAGAAAATTGTAATTATTTTTAACTAATTACTTCAAATTGAAAAAAAGAAAATATAAAATAATATCATAGTTTAGTGAATAAATGAAAATGTAGAAATAGAAAGTTTAAAAACAATGTAAATGACAAAACAAATATAAAAAATTAAAAGTGGAGATATTATGTTCGACAAACTTCGCATTGAACGAAAAATCAATTAGGAAAAAAAAAAACAAAAGAGAAAGCCTCACAAAGAAAAAATATATATGCCATAAAGAAAAGGAAAATTAATAAAATCAGAAGAAGTTTAAGGATATGATGGGACCTTAAATAAAGAAAAATTAACAAGTTCTAGATTAAAAAATATTATTAAAATATACTACAAAAAATCTCATAGTTTCCACATTAATTGAATAAGAAATAAGAAAAAAGAATCTACATAGCCTTTTACATTTATAGGATGAAATACTTATTCAAAAATTTGTATAGGTAAACAAAAATTTATAAATGATAATATAATTTGTTTTCCCTTTTTTTTTATTCAAAGAAGATGTTCTAGCATGGTAGTGATTTAGTGGAGTTGCTACATGAGGTAATGGAAGAGAGGAGGCTATGATCGATGGTGGAGGTGGAGGTGGTTGTTAAAAGTAGTGGCTAAAATATGAGAAGTGGATTTAATGGATTGTGGAGGAGATGACAATAACAGCGAAAACCGGTGTGAAAGTAATGAAAATAATGAAAGATTTATAACAGAACATACATATGATAATGGCAGTAGATATGGTGGAATAATGTGATTAACTTAGATTTTGACTTTATTATATTAAAATCAGTGATATTGGTAGTAGCACTATGATGGAAAATAGTGGTATGAATAAGTGGAACCAAAGACCTTTTAGATATGGAATATGACATACTCAATAATATTTAATTTACTATAAACTAAAAGTTTTATAAATATAACGAGGAGTAAGAATGATAGTTAAACTATTATATATTTATTACTTAACGAATACAACACCGACATGTAGTACAATTAAAAAATAATTCAATCAAATTTTTCCAACAAGAAAGCATATGTGGACGGACTTTAGAAAAATGATATAAGAATTTGAATGCTTATTCAATAATAACATATGTACACATGAAAAACATAATTTTAAAAATTATATTAACATCCTTAATTTCAATATGATTGATCTTATTTAAAGTATATACATACAAAAAGTTTAGTTAAATGCTTTAACAAAGAAAAGTAATAAACAATTATCTTTAAATAAATATATATGTTAAATAATTGTATATGTTAATAGTAATATATAAGCGGATCTTTTTATTTGCAAATGTTGAAAGCAAGTAAAATTTACTATCTAACATTGATCATTTTTTTCTAAAAAGATTAAGATATATATTTGATCTTGTAAAAACTTTCCATTAAGTTATTGATAGACTAATCTTAGTGATTTACTCATAAAAAAGCTACTATCAATAAAAAATTATAAAGAATAAAAATAA
>JAOWBU010000876.1:0-25000 GCA_026212405.1 Petrea volubilis
CCGGAACAGTTTGCTGTTGTTGGACGGATCTTAACGTCCAAAAAAATCAATTTCAATTACTTCAAATCCACTATGAGCAACGAGATTAACCTGATTCGAGGAATGGAGATGAGGAATCTAGGGGAGAACCATTTTTTGATAGCCTTTCACCATGCGGTGGATCGGCAAGCGGGCGCTTGCGAATGGTCCTTGGGCTTTTGAGAAGAATCTTCTAACCCTAGCCCCTTTAGACACATATAGTGATCCACTCCAAACTGATCTTAATTGGTGTGAATTCCATTTTCACGTTCACAACCTACCGATCGACAAAATGACCGTGGGAATGGCGAAACATATCGGGGACCACATTGGACGCTTCGCTGATGTTGATCTCAATGACGGAGCAAAAGTTTGGGGTGACAATTTGTGCATCCAGGTAAGTCTGAATATGACAAAACCGCTGAAACAAGCTCTAAAGATTCGGATTCCTCAAGGCTATGAATTGGTGGTGTCTTTCACTTATGAGAAGCTACCGAATTCTATTACCTTTGCGGCTTATGTGACCATCTATCAAAGGCTTTCCCGATTCAGTTAGGCGAAAATTTCATTGATCCGGGTAACAATACTCCGTTTGGAGCTTGGTTAAGTGTGGTGCCGCCGGCTCGCCGAAATTCCTTCTTGTCCGATCATGTCTAACCACTGTTTTAGCCAAAGTTCGTGGATAATTTGGGGCGTGATTCTGGCCGTGATTGGAGAGAGGATGTCTCGGATCAATAGAATCCCTTAATTGGTGAGCTTGCCTTAATTACCCAACCTTCCCCCATAATGAAATCTCCCGCCATGCATATACATCCCAACCCTCCCCAAGATCCAAAACCTCACCCAAGTCCATTAGCCCAACCGGTCACTTGTCCACAAGCCCAAAACTTAGCCAAACTGAGTCCACAATTAGACACCACTATCATCCCAGGCCCTTCGGCTCCTACTGGGCACCTATGCTTCTTAGCATAGACCCAAAATTCCCACAACCCCATTCAACCCCAAATAGCCTACTTCTAGATCAAGCCATGGAACTCCATTGTGATCCATTTCTATCATCTAACGAGCCCATAGCCCAGTCTTCCAAAGCTCATCAGAACGCCATTAATCACCCCATGCCTAACATAGAACTTATACCCATCCTGGTTCTTCTTTATATGGCTCACCCCTGTATGTTGTTTCATATGGGACGATTCGCTCCTACTAAGAAATCGAAAAAGCCACGTAAAATTATAAATATTACAGGCAAGAGGAAAGAGCCCCCTTATGAGCATGCCCCCAACAGTGACGTTGTCCTGTGACGCAAGAAACAGGGTGCAACTTAGGTTCTTTTGCTTGAAGAAGCAAATTCATCGGCGGAGTTTGCGATGCAGCCTCGCCAGGAGCCATAAATCTCATTAGTTGGAACTGCCAAGGTATGGGGGGGCCCTGGTCAGTTCGTGGGCTGGAGCAAATGCTTTGGCGTTTTGACCCCTCGTTGGTCTTCTTGGGGGAGACACGATGTACTTCTCAAAAAATTGATCGCCTGAAGACTAGATTAAGATATTTTGGTTTTTCTATCAGTTCAGTGGGCCGAAGTGTAGGCCTTGTGCTCATGTGGAAACAAGATATGAGTGCCTCTCTTATGAGTTTCTCTACAAACCATATAGATGCAACAATCTTGATGGACAGGGGAAATAGCGATTGGCGATTCACTGGTTTCTATGGAGAACCGCGAGTAGAATGTTGGCATAGGACCTGGGAGCTACTGAAGCACTTAAGTTGTCGGAACAGTAGGCCATATATATGTTGTGGCGATTTTAATGAAATATTATCGGATAACGAAAAATTGGGTGGGAGAGCTCGACCACCAGGGCAACTCCGAGCATTCAGAGAGGCAATTAACGAGGCTAGTTTAATGGATTTGGGCCACATTGGCAACAAATTCACATGATCGAAGAAAAGAGAAGCCCCTGCCACTATCCGAGAAGGGATTGATCGCGCGTTTTGCAATAGTGGGGGTTTGCTTCATTTTCCGAACGCACGAGTCACTCATGTTCCATCATGCTATTCGGATCATTGTGTCTTGCTAATTGAACTCCAACCAAAAAGAGTGCATGTCTCTCCAAGATGGAACCTCTTCAAGTTTGAAGCGATGTGGGTGCGGAGCGAGGAATGTGGGAGAATTATCGAGCATAACTGGCCTTGGGAAACACCTGCTGGCATGGCAATAGAAATTGTGGCAGATGGGCTAGCGAGTTGCCGACTGGGGCTAATTCAGTGTCACAAGTAATATTTTGGCAACCCAAGAGATGAGATTAAACAGATTGAGGAAAGGCTTTGTGAGTTAAGAGGCTTTGTGAGTTAAGGAGTGGAACCGTTACATCAGCTACGAAGAAGGAGGAGAAGAAAATTCGAATGAAGTTAGAGGAACTACATCACTGAGAAGAGCTTCGATGGCACCAACGAAGCAAGATACATTGGATGCAAGAAGGAGACAAGAATACTTTTTTCTTTCACAGCCTTGCAGCGGCGCACGACGATGGCAGAATCAGATTGTGGGACTTAATCGAGCTGGAGTTTGGTGCAAGCGAGAAGAGGAAGTGCAGTCCATTATATCTGATTATTTTACACAAACATTTAGCTCATCTAATCCGAATGGTTCAGAGATTGACACGACACTTGAAGTTATTCAACCTCGACTGAATGAGGAGATGAAACATGATTTGATGACTCTGTTCGTAGCGGAGGAGGTATCTCTTGCACTCTCATGTATGTTCCCTTTAAAATCCCCGAGACCGGATGGGTTTCCACCTCTCTTTTTTCAGAAATTTTGGCATTTGCTTGGCTATGATGTCACAAACTGTGTGTTGAGCTACTTGGATAATGGAATAAGCCTTGCCTGCATTAATTACACCTACATTGTTTTGATTCCAAAAGTTACCAATCTGGAGATGATTACCCAATTCCGCCCCATAACACTATGTAATGTCATATATAAATTGGTGTCCAAATGTATTGCGAACCGTGTTAAACCATGGCTGGATAAAATTATATCTTCGACCCAGTCGGCGTTTGTCCCTGGACAATTAATCTTGGATAATATTTTGGTGGCGTTCGAGATTAATCATTTTATTAAAATAAAAAAGCGAGGGAATGCAGGTTTTCTTGCACTTAAACTTGATATTAGCAAGGCGTATGATAGAGTGGAGTGGATTTTCCTCAAAAAGGTCTTGCTTAAACTTGGTTTCCCAGATCGTTTTGTGAATCTAATTATGGAGTGCATCACGTCGGTTTCTTTCTCAATTATGATGAATGGCAGTAATTTTGGTCATATCTTACCAGAGAGGGGGATCAAACAGGGGGATCCCCTTTTCCCTTATCTCTTTCTCTTTTGCGCCGAAATCTTGAGTTGTCTGTTACATGAAGAGGAACGAGCAAATAATATGAAAGGTGTTACGGTGAGTCGAGGAGGTCTCCGCATTTAACACTTGCTATTTGCGGATGACACGTTTATATGTTGTGAGGTATCGGATTGAGCTATTTAGAGCATAAAATTTATACTACAATGGTATGCATATATATCTGGTCAAGAGATCAATCATAGTAAATCCTCTATTGTTTTCAGTCCGAATGTGGAAATGGCAACCAAGCAACGGATTGCAGATCTTTTGAGAGTCCGCCTAGTCCCCAAACTTGACCTCGACTTTGGGCTCTCTTCGGTAGTTGGACGGACTAAGAGGTAGTTTTTGCATCACTCCGTAACAGAGTTTGGAAACAAATCAAAGGGTGGTCGGAGAAGAAACTTTTAGTGGCGGGCAGAGAAATATTAATAAAGGCGGTTTTGCCAGCTATTCCAACGTACTCTATGGGATGTATTCGGTTTCCGGATACATTACTCAAAGACCTAGAGTCGATGATTGGAAAGTTTTTGTGGAACAATGACCGGGACAGTGGTATTCGATAGGTCGCAAAAAAAGAACTGTGCAAGAGTAAAAAGGAGAGGAGTTTGGGACTTCGAAATTTGAAGGATTTCAACTCAACTCTTCTAGCTAAACAAGCGTGGCGTATTATGTCAACACCGAATAGCCTCATGGGAAGCATGTTTAAACACAAATATTTTCCAGAGTGTGATTTCGAACAAGCTCGACTTGGATCTAGGCCTTCGTTTGTGTGGCGGAGCATTTACTCAACTAAACACTTAATATGCAATGGCTCACGGTGGCGTGTTGGATTAGGAACAACTATTAACATTTGGCGTTACCAATGGATCCCGCAGCCGCTTACATTTAGACCAATAACACCGGAGTTGCCCATGGAGTAACATTAGTTTGTGAGTTGATTAACCTACAAACTAAACAGTGGGATATTGCAAAATTGCAAGCGTTCCTTTGGGAAGTGGGTGTGGGTGAGGTAACCAAAATCCCACTCGGCAGATGTCATCAACAAGATGTACGGATATGGCATCACACGAAAGATAATCGGTTTAGTGTGCGTTCACACTTAGCTGGCTTTTGGTAGAATTTCTTAAATTGTTATCGGAATGCGACAGTAAGCGCCCCACGCCTAATACCAGAGGCCCAACAGTAGCCATGATGGATGCCACCTTCGCATGGGGTGGTGAAGATAAATTTTGATGGTGCCACTTTTCGAGCGAGGAATGAGATAGGGATAGGAGTGGTAGCCTGTGACCACTTAGGGGCTTGCTTAGCATGGTATACTGACCGTCGAAGGGGGTCACTTGAGGTGGAGGCTATAGAGGCTATCGCAACTTTCGAGGTTTCTCTTGCGGTGCGACATGGATGGCCCCGTTTTATTTTGGAGGGCAATTGCGCTGGAGTGATCTGAAAATGCCAAAATAAAGGAGACGTTACTTCCTCAGTTGGGACTATCATTCATGATATCTCTATTTCTCTAAGCTAGTTCATCAAGGCTAATGTTAATTTTGTAAACCGCTCATGTAATAGAGTAGCTCACACGCTAGCGAGAAACACCATTCCTTCTAGTGAAAGTTTGACGAACATTCCATCTTATGCTAGCAAGTTTGTAGTTTTGGATTTGGTGAATAAATAGGTGGATGCCTTCTTTCGAAAAAAAAAAAAAAAAAGATAAGAGCTAAAATCCTTATCCTCTCAAATACTAATCTTACAAAATAAGTTGATTGTTATCTCAAGCTCCTAACTACCCTAGAAATTTGACAAATCATCTCACAACCAACTTCCTAAAAATCTGCTCTCCCCATAGTTCGGAGGAAGAAGCCCCTAGTAATCATTGGGCAAGATGGTACAGAGCCTCCCCGAAAAAAGGGCCATTGCCTCTCATTTCGTAAATAAGTTCTAAGTTGCACTCTACAACTTGCATTCACTTCATTCACTCAAGCCCTCAAATCGAGTACATTTGGAGCGCAAAACACTCACTCACATGCAAGGTTCCCCTGTTGTCTTTTTTGCCTTCTTCTTATGTTGTATTGCGGTTTACTTTTGCTTTATTTCTCCACAAGGCATACACTTAATTTAGTGAATTTCTAATGTTTTTTTGGACGTTAGGTCCCCAATTGTCAATAGGTCATTCCTCGAAAAATATGATTTTCAGGATTTTCCGACATCAACTTTACCTCCTACAAATTTTCAAATCATCCCGAAATTTGGTATGTATCAAATAAAAAAATTATATTTCTATAATTAAGTTTGTTAAACATGTAATTTTGCTACTTGCTTGAAATTAAAAACTTTTGATCGGTTAGAATTTTTTAATTTAATAAAAAAGCTCAAAATTATGATAATTCATCATTCGATCAAAATTGTGCAATTGGGATCAATGAATTCTTTTCAAATATAATATATATATATATATATATATCAAATATTAAATGTTCTTCATAAAAATTATTAAACAACATAAATGAGAAACAAATAAGATAAATTTATTTAACGGCTACACATGTAATTAAAATCTAAACTTATAAACGAACAAGCAGAAGGGTTATTGTAACCAATATGATAGGTTACAGGTAAATGCAACATATGGGTACTAATATTAAAATTTTTTCTCTCCTACCTAATAGAAGACAACTCGTAGGTAATTTATGTTCTTTATTAATTAGATAACATATTAGTTATTACTATAATTTAACTAATTCACTTAAATTATTTCTCAATTGACAAATAAACTAAATTAATAAATAACTAATACATACAAAATTATAAAGGAAAGGGGAAAATAAACAAGAAAAAAGGTAAAGTCTTTTCGTCTTCCTCCACGTCCAAAACACCAGTTTTCCATTCTACCGCCGCTCGCAACACGACGGGATTGAACATCAAGTGCTCGATGAAATGCTACGTTCGAAAGATTTGATTCTTCCAGTTCAGATTGAGGTATTCTTGGGTTTTTGTGTGTCTGGGAGAACAAAATTCAATGGAGACTATCCTCAGCTGTGCGGGATTGAACATCAAGTGTTCGATGAAATGCTAAGTCTGAATTAAGCTGAAAGATTTTGAGGTTTCGAATTCATATTGAGATATTTTTGGGTTTGTGTTTCTCTGGGAGAGCTAAATTCAATGGAGACCAGCAATGAAGAGGCACAGCATCATGCTTTTCTTGACCGTACTGCTCGGGCCACCAGGGGCAAACGGTATGCGGGAATAATTTGTATTCTACTCTGATATTTATGTATTTGCGTTATTGCACAAAAATGACTCTAGTAAGGACATTTATGTGATAGGATGACAAAGTTGCTCGATGAGGAGATTGAAGATGACGAGCTGTTTTGGAATCAGGATGCTCTTAAAGAGGTACTGTTTCTACCTAATGCCGGTAAACTGAGTGCTTCTTGGTCGTCAAGATGTGTCTTTTTTGTTTTTATTGACATGATGCCTACTGTCATCTTGTTATGCTACATCTTAATGTTGTCATGTAGGCTCCAGTAATTGGGTCCATTCGAAAATATGATAAATGAAAAATGATGGTTTTCATGACTCGTGCTGCCTAGGGTTAAAGGAGTGATAATCATGAAAATGATGTTACATGAACTGTAATGGGCTTTAGAAATTTGCGTCTTAAGATTGTGGAAATGCGTTGTTGGTGATTGAAATAGTCGAATTGCTCATTTCTGTCTGGACAAAAATGCATCAGGTGTGCCGGAATATGCTTAATTGTTACCGGTGCATATTGTTATGGTTTTGCAGAAATAGATGTTTTCTAGTATTTATGTTTTTGCAAGCTCAGCTTTGCTTTCTGCCTGATTACGACATGGACTACAATATTTGCATCACCAACTTTCGTGTATTCAAATAACAGTTCATATGTGTTCATCCTAGTGGTTGCTTCTTGGGCTAAGTGTTTCATCTATATATTCAGGAAGAGAATGATGAAGAATATGAGGAAGAAGGAGAGGTTGCTGATGTATTTGATAGTGACTTTGATGAAGATGTAAGTTCATGTTTCAAGAAACATTGCATTCTCATATTCACCACTTCTTTTACTTATGGCTAGCTGTATTATGCCTTCAGGAACCTGAGGCTGAGGAAGAAGCGGAAAATGAACCTGATGAGAGGTTTGATTTTCTCCTCCCAATAGGAAATAACCTCATTTGGTTGTAGGACTTTCTTAGACATTCTCTGTTTTTCTGGATAGGACAAGACCAAAAAAGAAACTAATATTCCCAGGAAAGACACCCCCGAAGAGGAAGAAGAAAAAAGCCAAGGTGCTTTCTAAGTCGGAAGGTGAACCTAAAGAGGAGAAAACTCCAGAGCAGTCAACTCGTTCAGAACATCATGATGTTCCTGATGATGCTGAGACAGAGAAAACAGTTAGAAAATCAACTAGAACTTCTGTGATTATCAGGCAAGCTGAGAGGGACGCAATACGTGCAGCATTGCAAGCTACAATGAAGGTATGGTGAAATGATGATTATTGATACTATTTTACTTAAAAGGAGAAAAATCTCTTGGCATATGTAACTAAACTTGTCTGCCAGAAACATGAGATCTAGTATGATCAGTTTTTAGAAGTTGACTGCATGGATGACCTATTTCACTTGCATACAGGTGGCCAAAAGCCCTGGAAACTAAGTATAGATAACTCAATATGATGGCTTAAGTTACATGCGATGTTTAAACATTCTGAAAACTTGCTTGCAAAATTAAGTCATCATAAAAATGCTAACCTTGGAGCTAAATTACTTCTTCTTCAGAAGTTTTTTTTTTGGACAAAGATCAGAAATATGTAACAGTATGCCCACACTGTGGTTTGTTTTTCACTCTCTCCTTAATTTGCAGCCAATAAAAAGGAAAAAGGAAGGCGAGGAGAAGAGGATGACTCAAGAAGAGATGCTTCTGGAAGCAGCTCAAACAGGTGCTTCCTATGACATACTTCTTGTAAGATTGTTTTATCTTGTTCATGTATGGTATGTTAAACTGAAAAGCTGTTTAATTGTATGGCATGAAAACCATGTTGCAGAGATTATGAATTTGAGAAATTTGGAAAAGGTGTTAGCTAGAGAAGAAGAAGTTAAGAAAAGAGCTATTGTGCATAAAGCAGTTTACAGTGGTCCACAGATACGATATCTTTCTAAAAACGGCAAGCTTTCTATGTTCCCTTCTAAATATCATGAATGTTTGTCTTATAGCACAATTTGCTGTTTTGGAAGTTACTGTTGTCGGTTTTGGTCGTAATTGTTTACTTTCTTCTTTCTCATTCAAAAAGGTTGTTGATAAAAAGTTTAAAGGAAGTCAACATAATTTGTTACAGGTTACTCATATCTAGATTTCATGAATGGAGCATCATTTGACTCGGAGGTCTCGACCACATCCACTCCATGTATGTACAATGCTCTTGTTTTTGACTACATTCAATGCATGTTGGTACACTTTCTTATGTACTTGCTCTGTCCACCCATTGCTTTAAGCATGCTATTTATTATTGATAGATTTGTAATTACTGGGCTGTCAAATGTTGAGGCTAAAAATCACCTTTTAGACATATAGCTGAAGATAGATTGTATGGTAACACCCGCATATTGAGTGGGGAACTTTTGGATTTGCTAGAGATAGGGGAACCCCTTGAATTTGTTGGCAAACTGCTATTCATTGCTACCATACACTGATATTGAGATATCCACAATCAAGCCATGTACAGCTTATATCTGCAATGTTGAGCAAATGAACCAGGTTTCTTCTCCTTTCTTGCTATGCATCTGATCCTTGGAATTCCTATCAAAGACGAAACCCATTGGTCCAGCCTAAACGCTAGTCTCCTGTAGCTATAATAGAGATGAGCATCACAGCACGCATATTGCTTGTTTCATCTATAACCATCTTCATCAATTCCCACAGTGGATACTTGTTCCCAATAACTTTCAGGTCCTCTAAACAAAGATCTTCTCCGTCCTTGTTTCAAAGTGAAAAGGGAGATGGATTTTTCTGTTTGTGATTTTGAGAAGCATATTACAGTTTTAATTAATAGAAGTTTAAAAATGAACAAAGGGTTAGGATAGGCACTTTGAGAAACCTATTTGAACAGCCAAAGAAAAGGATGGAAAATATGTTCATTCAATGACAAGCCAAAACTATGACAATAAATTTCAGTTTAGGAACAAGTGAACAAAGAATGACAATAAAAATGCCCTCAGTATTCGGGCAACAAATGAATAAAAGTAGAAAGGCTGTCCCTGGTCCGTCTTCTTTTTCTTGTTAATCCAACCGTTACGTCTCTTTGCTTAGCCAAATATCAGAACTATGTCTCTTTCTTAGGTAATATTTAAGGAAAGTCATTGATGAAGTTTTCGAAAGTGATGGAGGCTTCCGCACTGCTTGTGTTTGCAATGTACGACTCAGAACATGAAGGCTTTATGCTTTGAGGCAAGCCATTTTGACAAGTTTTAGAACTGCCTCCTCCAACAAGTTAAAAGAAGATGTAGAATCCAGTTATGTTGAACTATAATGTTATAGAACCATGGGACAATATAAAAAAATAATATCCCTGTTTAAAGTTAATCTAGGGATGCATGCATGTTGACGGTTGGTGATGATTGGGTCACAGAATACTTGGTCAATTGTTTTCACCAATCACTAAATACAGTATCAGAAGCTCACATCCTTCTTTCTGCCTTAAATTGTCCCTACCCCAATCAATACACAAAGCACATATACAGAATCGAGTTTCTTGGATTTGGGATGGAAGGGGAATTCCTTATGAATAGTCAGAGCTCTCTGTGGGTTGGTTGCTTTCTAAACATGTGTGGAAAGAAGTTGTTTGTGGAATTCTCTCAGTTTTCTTTATATGGCGGACCTTTGTCATGCAATGCGATGATAGAGCAAAAGTTCACGTTTTAATGGCATAAAAATTTCAATAGAAACATAATTGGAGGTACCAGGACTTAAGGTGGCAAGTTCTTTCTTGTTCTCTTCTTTCTTCAAGATTAGAAATTGAATGGAGGAGCTCTCTTTTATAATCTTTTTTTCTGTTTTTTAATGGAGCTCATTCAACTTCATGAACATTTTGCATAGTAATTATGCTGTCCTTTTGTCCAATAGTCCAGTCTGCAAAATTCATTGTAAAGCTTCAATTAGCTAATGATTATGCGGTTTCAATCTCTACAAGGCATTATATGTGGTGTCTTGCTGGTGATGAGCCTTTCATCAATTCATGTCACCATGAACAATTGCTGTTGTACATTTGGTATGTGGTTTCTTGCTATTGACTGATTCTACATATTCACATCTTTCCAGATCCAGAGAAAGCAGTGTGTGCGGTGACTGGTCTGCCAGCAATGTAAGTTTTGACTATTATGATCTGTATTTTTCAAGTTGCATTTTTTAATTTCGTTCTAGATGGTAAGGCTTGTAACTTATTTTGACTGCTCTCCAACTCAGAGCTGTAAAAAGAAGTTTCTATATGGATTTGTTAATATATTGATTGCTCTCCAAATAGTTTTCCTGAAAACAACTTATTTCTTAATGAATATGTTTATGGATTTAAAAAACATGAATTCTATAAAGAAATTATAATATATAGGAAATTGCAGATTTCAATTTCTGTGCTGGTTGTTAGAAGCACAGAAAATATTATTTGTTTGGGCATCATTGTGAGCATAAATTTAGTATTGTAAAAGAACTAAGAGACATTTTGCTATTCAGTTCATTGATGATGTGAACAAACATGCCAAAGCTTTTCTAGTAAACCAACGTGAGTTGTTGTGGAGCACCTTGATTCATGTGTATATTCTTATGACCCTTAGACTTCCTTTGGATTCAAAGGAAAATAAACAGGGAAAGTGAGATTAATGAAATTCAGAACCAATCTTCTTATACCTTTTCATTTTAGCGGCATAAAATTAATTCAAAAACCTTCGGGATTATTTGAACATCTTGAAAAGAGAAACAACTGTGTTCAAGCTAACTAATAACTCTCACAGATGTCGTTGTACAAGCTCTTTCATCATATTTTACTTTTAAACCAATAAAAGAAAAGTATTTTTCCTCATTGAAATCCAAGATCCAAGTGTAGCATTAAGCTCCTATGTCTCATTCTACCCTATGTATACTGACTTGGGTATTACGTCCATCTATAGTAGAAAAATATTCTGAAACATGTATTTGCTCTGTGGTAAAATACAGTTACCGTGACCCAAAGACTGGTTTACCTTATGCAACAAAAGAAGCATTCAAGATCATTCGTGAGAGGTAAGACTTTCTGTCTATATTTTGCTTTCTCTTTCAATACACAATTCACTCTTTTGAAACTGTGTGCTGGAAAAAATATATATATATATATATGAACATCATTACCCATATAAGTAAAACATGGATGAGTGAGAATTAGAGTGTTAACTCCCCACTTCACTATCTTTACAGTTTGTTATGTTCATTATTTACAAACTGAGCCCCAAAAAGAAGAAAAGGAAAAACAAAAGAATCTAGTCTTAACCATCTATTGAAATTTGTCATCTTCATGTTTTTACTCAGGCTAAATTAAAAGTTAAGAAAAGATTAGCATCACGAATAGTTGTTAATCTGTATACATGCTTAGGGAACTACCACGATAAATTATATTTCACCATTCGACTTTTAGGCTTTGCTGGCTGATAATTACAGGCCGAAGTGCTTTGCGGTGTGCCCTAGACTATGTTTGCCAATGATGTTCTGGAGTTAATAAAAAAGAAATTTAAGATGAAAAAGGAACAGTATGTGAAGATGATAAGAATAGAAAGGGAAGAGACAAGCTGAATTTTAACTAGACACTTCAGTGTTTATAATCCAAGGTGACAAATATCCTATGATTTTTGCTTATTTAAAATGTTAGATTTATGAAAAAAATTCTCAAAAACAGGAGTTATCTGTTGAAAATTTCCTCTTTGAATTTTGGAAGGGATAGTAGCGCCTCTCTGGAATTTGTAGATTGAAAACGAGTGAGATGAAGTTCGGGGAATTTTAAGGCGATGAAGGTTTTGCTGATTGGAATTTTGATGAGCTGATTTGGGTTGAAGAAGGGAAAAGTGAAGAGGGAAAAGAAGGGGGGGGTTGCAGAGAGAAAATAGAGAACCGGGGAAACTGTGAAGAGAGAAAGAATGATGTGTAGATAGAGAGGGAAAAAGAAAAATGGGAATAATTACACCTCCACTCCCTAAGATTTGGTGTAAAAACACGTAGACCAAGGTTTGCGTAATTACAGAAACCACCCCTGCTGTCTATTTTTAGGGGGTCAAATTGTAAGGTGAAAGTTGATGGCAGGGTTAGTTTCTGTAATTATGCAAACTCAAGGGACCCTATCTCTCAGACAAAAGTTGACTGCAGAGGTGGTTTTACATCAGGGGATCTTAGTGTATTTCACATCAAACCTCAAGGGCTGTAGGTGTATTTATCCCTAGGGAAAAATGCGAATGGAAGATTCAAGGATTTCTGCATCTATTTTTATTTAACGGTTCACAGGTCAGAAAACCAAGAAACGGGATGACAGATGTATTAATCGACCTTGAATTGCAAACTAAACCATTAATGGGTTCTGCAATCAGTACAATTCCACAATTTTGTTCCTCAATTGAACTTGTTGCCTCTTCATGTACTAGGAAATTCTATCATGATACATTGAAAGCACCTTAAATGCCAGGATTGAGGGACTCTGATGTACCCAGCGGACCAATGAAATTGAGATTTACTATCTCACATTTGTCACGTCAGATTGATAAAATTCAGGGTTAATTACAGATAGCCCCTTGAGGTTTAGGTCCATTTTCACAAAATCTTGTGTGGTATGTAAAATTACAGATACCCCCTAATGTTTGGTTCCATGTTTGGTAGGATTTGTAATAAAAAATTAAAACATTAGGTCAGTATTTGTAGTTTTTATACCATGGGAGTTTTGCGATAACAGGGCCAAGCCTAAGAGGGTTTTCCGTAACTAGTAAAGTTCATTCAAGAAACTACTCTACATATTGCAACGCTGTTGTTTCCATGACTTCAATGCGTAGCACTCTGGAACTCTACCGTATTGTGTTACTCATGTAGGTTTACTGAAGAGAATAGCTGCAGTAAGAAGGAAAATAGCATGGGGCTCTTGTCTGATGCAACTTACGAGCAAGGATTCTCACAAAAGAGAAAGAGATCAGTGATTCAACATGATAATTATGGGGAAACATCTCACTTTCGTCGTTTCCGAAAAGTTCCTGCTCTGGAAATTCAAGACTCGGACTGATTTTGTGTTGCGAGGTTTGTTTTAATCTAGTTCTTGATTTGTATATAAGTACTAGTTTAGGAATTTTTTAAGGTGACAAGTTAGGGAAGATTATAGGCATTATGGGATCCAAACATTTGGCTTAGCTTAACGACGAGTACTTTGCAGCACGACATATTTTGTAATAGCACAAAATCAGTTACTCTGAAAAATATGCACAAGATATCAGTTACAAATTACAATACGATTATCAGTCCCTCAAAGCTTGCGCCACTGCAACAAATTCGTGTATATATATATATATATATTATGTGTATTATGTATATTCGCTTTTCTCTACTTTTATTATGAAAATGTTACCCTTACGCTTCATTTAGATTGAAGGATTTGGACTTGATTGGGAATTTGAAATGAACGGATTTAAAATTCTCAGATTTGAAATCCACATGTTATTAAATCTCTGTCTGGAAATATAATGCGTTCATATAGGTATTTTAAATCCTTAAAAGTCAAGTTAATTTTTAATAAAATATTATATATATATATATATATGTAGAGAGAGAACAAGAGAAAAATAGAGAATATAACTGTGCAAGTGTGTGTGTGCATCACTCTTTTGATGGGAAATTCTAGCTCGGGCTCGGCTCGGCCGAATCAGTGTTAATCACGTGGTGAGTGTTTTACACTTGTCGTGTGAATGGTCGATAATTTAGGAAGAGTAACCAATCACTTGGCAAGTGCAATACACTTATCATATGATTTGTTTGGTTCGGGTAAGAAATTTCCCTCTTTTGACTGTGTAACTGTGTGTGTGTGTGTGTGTGTAGGTGTGTGTGTGTGTGAAAAGGTCTGCAACTGTGTGTGTGTGTGTGTGTGTGTGTGTGACTGTGTAACTGTGCGTGCGTGCAACTCTGTGCGTGTAACTGTTGTGCGCGTGTGTGTGCACGACTGTGTGTAACTCTGTGCGTGTAACTGTTGTGCGCGTGTGTGTGCACGACTGTGTGTAACTCTGTGCGTGTGTTTGTGACTGTAACTTTGGTGTGTGGGTGTGACTGACGGTGTGTGTGAAAATGGAGGTGAAGAGAGTTCGTTTAATAAATGTGTGAATTTGTTTGAAACAAAGTATTTGAAACGATATCATATTTGAATGAATTTGAAATTCATCTAAAATTGGACATCAAATTCATGGATTTGTTAATTTGTTTAATGAGCCAAACGAGAACAATGGATTTGGAGGGTGAATTTAAAATCCATTGTTCTCGTTATTTGTTATTATTTTTTAACTGTTAAACGATCAAAATATCCTTTCAATAGTATCCTTTTTAAGGGCAATTCTGTAATTTCATTATTTATCTACCTATATTAGTTCAAAAGATTCAGCACGATGGCATGACTCAAAAATCATAAATATATAAGAACTCTTTCAGATTTTCAATTATCAATGCATATGCATTAGCAATTATTTATCAATCAGTACATTTTTTTATGTTCAGAAGAGCAACACTATGGCGCGAGAGTCTAGAAAATAACATCCTTATTGCCCAAGTGATTAGACTGTTAATTTCATGTGCTCTTCATTCATGATAATAATTTCTCTTATGACCTTTCTTTAATTTTGATCACAATTTCACAAATAGATGCAAAATATAATTTAAAAGCTTGAACTCATTCATCAAAAATATAATTTTTTGGATAAGCATAGAAAAATAATTTTTACCAATTGCTCCATTTGTGTGAAGTTCGGGATTTATGTCTTTAAACTCCACAAAATTATAGCGTATTTTACTCCATGAAGCCTTCGAGGACCTCCTCCACAATTGTATATTTTTTTAGCACCAATTCTTTTTTGGATGTGCATTAGGATACTCTAGATCGACCTTTTTAACATCTCCATTGGAGATCATGTATATTTTGTTGACTACAAATATTTCGATAAAATAATTGATGTTTTTGTCAAATATTATTGCTACAATTTGTATGCCCTGCCAAAATTATGATCGTTTTCTATTAATGTAAAAATTATAGAAGTTATCTCATTTAACTTAAATTGCTTGCCTCATCATCTGTCATGATCATCTTTTGCGTTTTTAAAGGCAACATTCTTCCATAATTTTTTTTTTTCAAGTCCAACCCATAAAATCTCTAACCACAAGGTGAATGATTTTTGATAGACTTGCAAAAGTCTAATAGAAGTAGTTCCATTATTTTCCATAGTTAGTTATTGGCCTAAATAATAATGTAATCAAATATTAATTGACCATAATAATATACAAAATCATAAGGTGAACGTTTTCAATTTTCAAGATTAGATAAGCAGGACTATGATGCTAATTTTAAGAGAAATTATTGTGAAACATATTAAATCTGAAGCATCAAATGATGCTTACTCGTTACAACTTTGTGTCGATATGAAGAGATATTAGGTTCTATTTACATTTAAAATCCCAATTGAATTAGGAAAAATTCTTTTTGACGGATTGCCCTACACTTGCTTGAATTCTATCGTCGGATTCATGCATCATGTCCTGTGGCCCGTATCCTTTTTGAATTAAAAGATAATCTCAAACACCAGCAACACCCCATGAAGGTGTGATGGCTATAAGGTTTTTTTTTCCCTCATGACACACCAATTCAATGAAGTTATATTCTTGAGTTTAGTGTTAATAGTTGATGTTGTTATTAATTTGAGTTTAATATTACTATTTTATCTTGAATGGTTGGAGAATTACTTGAAATCTTTTCAATACATTTTTTTTCTTTTCAAAATGATACGTAATTTATTTGTGTTGTTACTAAATTGTCACTTCGCGTATATTATTAATTGTCAACAATGATAATTTGGATACATTTATCCTCACTACAAAATTTATAAACCATTCTACCGTAACAAAAAAAATTATAATTATTTATATATATATTATTTTGAAGAACAGCAAAATTAATATGAACTAAGTATACTTGCAACGCACATTCATGTTACTAGTATTAATTAAAGAATAAAAATTGGACAACTCCATTGGCATTCGTTAGATGATTTTACTGCCTTTATATATCACATACATACTTTGTTTATTTACCAGGTAATATCCCATTGTTCAAGTATGAAGATATAGCGTTCAAAGAAGATATCAATCGGTTCATCTCTAACATCAATCACAATAATTTATTGAAGGTCATTGATATTGATGCAATGAAACATCCTGAGCTTAGAAATTATGATAGTCTCCAGAGAAAGAGATCAATTATGAACGAAATGATTCTACTATAGAATGCATCTACTATAAATTTTGCAGAAATTATGATGGTGTCCAAGCCAAGGATGTTATGGTGACGACGATAGGCTTCAGGTGCTCTTATAATTTCTATCTTACCTACCTAAATTAGTGGTGTCTAATGTCTGAATTTTTTTACTTTTTATTATGATATTTATCGTCGCTCCCCCCCCCCCCCCCCGGCCGGAATGTTGATTTTCACATATTATATACATATACATATATATATATATATATATAATTATATATATTGGACTTAACAACTGATGAATAATGTGATTTCACTCCTTTGGCAGAAAACCCTTTGGGATAAATATTGTTTTTGGGAAATTTCTCTTTGGTTTTTCCAATAGATTACCAAGGAATCGACGGAATCTTTCAATAGATTTTCCAACGGAATATCAAAGGAAAACCAACGACGAAATCTTTCAACGAATTACCCTTCTTGGAAAAAAAAAATGTAAACGGCTTTCTCTTTGCTTTTTCCAACATATTACCATGGAACCGATGTAGTCTTTCGATAGATTTTTGAATGTATTATAAAGAGAAAATCGACGATGATATCTTTTAATAAATTTTTCAACAGATTATTAAGGGGAGCATACACACTTATTTTAAACTTGAGAATGACATAGATTTTTACTAAGCAAGAATATGATTTAATTCAACTATTGACAAAGTGACGAATTAGTATGGCATAAATGCTTTAGAAATTGAATTACAAATTGAGTGTTAAAATTTTCTTTACTTGAGGACGAGTAAAAGTTCAAATGTGGATATAAGATAAGTTAGAATCTTGCATAATTTTACATATATTTTTATGAGCACTTCCATGGAATATTATATTTAATGATAAACATGTATGTGTATTTTGTACAGGAATTTTAATACAAAGATCAATTTGAACTTGCGATAAAATTTTAAGAAACGTGATGGATTTGTCATGAAAAACTATTGGAAATTGTGGCACATAAGAATCAATTGTTTAAACGCACGCTCATCGCAAGATTTAATCAGAGACAATGATGTGCAAGACTGGACGTAGCCGTCATATGAAAGAAAATTTATGAAAAGTCCGCTAGAGAATTAAATGTATTCTGACTTTTGAAAAAAAAAAAGAAAGAAAAAGGAAAAGAGCAAAGATCAAATTAATGAGCAACCAAATTAGTTGTATTCCATGTCAATGTTTGGCATTTCATTTCAACCAAGTGAGAATTTAAAAAGTGAGAGAGAGATAGAGAGAGAGAGAGAGAGAGAGAGAGAGAGAGAGATTGAAGGAAAATATGTGCATGAAAATCGGTCAAACACTATTGTTGAACTGGTAAATGTAGTTCATGGCGTTTAATGTCATGTTTTTTTATTAAAACGAAGAACGAAGAATGAAGAAGAAGAATGAGTTAGAAAAGTGGAAACTATCAGTAGCTTTGCTATCAATAGGCAAGAGATAAAGACAGAGAAACTAGAACATGCCCAATCTTCAAGATTTCAGCCAACAAATCTTTAGAGTTCAACAACGATTTTCTACACTTCGACAACATGATCTTTTAACTTCTCCAACTCACAAAATTCTCAAACTTTTGTCTGTAAATTGAGGGAGCAACCAAGTAGCCATAGTTTAGCTCTGCATTTCAACTTCAATTTTTCTATATTTTTCTTCTATTTCTTAGTTTGATTAGTTAAAAAATAAAAAGAGAGTTTAGGCCAGTAATCAGTCTGAGGTTTGAAGTTTCAGCGGTGAAGAAGTATTTTCTTCTTTTTACTTTGTATTTTAATTGTGGGAAGGTGATATATAGTAAACTCTCATATATTTACATGTTATTTAATTATAGAGTAGTCCTCTTGTCGATAGGGATCGACGTAACCGAATACTATATATGTTTTAATATTTGAATTATACAAGTCCTTGTTTTATTTATAAAATTATGTTTTACTGTTTTTAATTCTTTTTATATTTAAAATTATTTTTTAATTATGGCGAGGTGTCAAAGAGAGAAGTTGCAATTTACTAAATATTTTTAAATATAAATCGATGCTAGTTGGAGTCATTTATGCCCAAAACTACCCGAATAGGGATCTTGGAAACTTATGATTGTGTCAACTAGTAGTTTGTAAAATATATATTACTAATTGAAAAATTAGGATGATACATGTAGGTTGTTTTCTAAAAGATCAACCTATCTGTAACGAATCTAAAATAATTAATGCATTTTAAAATAAGCTAAGCTAGATTAGCACACCGAAAAGGGGTAATTGAACGCAGGGTGTTTTAAAATAGTCAAGAATTTCGAAAATGATCAATTGAACAAAAGGAAATTCTGCCACTTTATAAATAAATTTTCATTCGAACTTAAAATTTTCAATTCCCTAAAGTAATATAGGTGAAGGTGAAATTGATCCCTCACGCTCTTTCATTATTAGAAGTTTCTTCTCAAATTTTATTATTTAAAATTATCTTTGAAATTGTTTTCTTATGTTATTTAGTCAAAAACAAAACCCACCTTTCAAATCAATTTCTCAAATAACATAAAAATTTGATAAAGTCATGTTTAATTATTATCAGCCCTCATAAGAACGACACTTTTCTCCATACTTTATTATTTGAACCATTATAGTGCGCTTACTATAATCAATCTCAGTGGCATCATTAACTTTATTGATTTCCTTTGCCATAATACTCTGATTAATGCAATATGTGTTATCTTAGTTTGACTTCTGTGGTCAATGTGTTTTGATTTTTATATTTTAGTCTGCTATACAGACAATTGAAATAATCAAGTGGTGAGATTTAATTTATTAGGTATCTGAATTCAAATGGATAAATGATTGAAAAAATAAGGGTAAAATACACTTTACCCCCTATGTATCATTTATACCTTGACATGTATCATCTTTTTAATTAAATATTTTGACCAACTTGCCCTTGAATCTATAAAAAAAAAAACAGATGTACTTTTGCATTTTTTCAAAATACTTTGCGATGATTTCATTAGATATCTTACAATTAGAATCCTCTTTTTTCCGATCCAGCTCCTCCACCACCGCGAACCCCAGTTCCAAGGACATGCTGTTGGAGTAACCCATTACCTTTTGGGTGGAATTGCCACAACATGGGCATTCTTCTTAGGAAGAATTATTGCAGTAGGACAATGGCTAGGAGGATTTGAAAAGCATTATGGCATTAAGATCTCCAAGGTTTGGCCAGGGGTTAGCTCAGGACCCCACTACTCGTCATATTTGGTTTGGTATTGCTACTGCACATGATTTCGATCATCAAATTATAAGTTCATTCCATGCCGAACCATGCCGGAATAGGGTTACATACATTCTCAAGGGGTCATTTGTTTAAATAGATACTATGTTTACACATGGATCCCTACATTTTCATCGGGTCCGGGTAGAGACCAAAGATCTTGAGCAACTGATCCTACAGAACAACTCAAAAGATAAAGAAGTATCGTTAATTTCTTCGTGCTCATAAGTAATTCATACATAAGACTCAACTTCAAACTATATTTTAACTAGAAAAAATATTTTTGATTTATATTATAGAGAAATTAATTAAGAAAATAATCGAAATAGTTAAAGTTAAAATAATAAATGAATCTAGTAAAATAAGAAAGACTAATTAAATAAAATTGATTAAGATAAGTTATAAACTGTTTAATGTAAATTAAATTTGAAAATAACTTTCGAAATAAAGATGATTAACTATAATGTTTCTAAGCTAAACAATTATCTACTTATATATTTTCATCCAATAGTCTATATTTAAATACTCTATAGTTCAATTTCACTAAAAAAATTATTAAATTTAAGATAACAAAAATATATTCAATCATTTTTATCTAAAAATATTAAGACTTTATTTATAATATAAATTTAATGACTCCATTTACTTTAAGTATTTGGAATCATTTTATGTTCAAAAGTTTTTAGTATTATTAAACTAATTCATTCTTTTACTTTAAAAATTAAATTACCGAATCTATTTTTATTATATTGATTTATTAGAAAATGCTCTTTATGCATAATAAGAATTTAGGGTGTTCAATGATATAAATATATTAAAAACATTGGAAGCGTAAATAGAACCACTTTAGGGGTAGTATTAATTTAAGGGGTAACAGTAATATTGTTTTAATATTTATTTTAGGGGGTAAGTGTTGCAATTAATATTTTTAAGGGGTAAATTGAACAAGAGGTAAAGTGTATTTAACCCAAAATATAATACACGACAAGAAAATAAATACACAGCTTTATGCGGTTAGACAAAATTTTGCCTATACGCAGAGTAGGGCTTAGCATAATTTTTTGAAAACCGCCCAAACAACCTAAAATTATAAAACTACGGTCCAAAGATTAGGTTTAAAACTGCATTGCAAAGTTGGTTTTGTAATCGCCATGATATGTTTATATATATATATATATATATAACATTACACTCTTCAATATGTAGGAAACATTCATTAATCATCTTTTTAGTTATTCCAAACTCTATTACTTATTGATTTAATCATTGGAATTTCATATAATATATCTAACCATCAAATATTGAATTGTGCATGGACCAAATATTGAGTAGGTCCATGTTGTGTCAAAGTCTTAAAAAGTTGTGCAGTTTACTTAAATTAATATCATTTTTTTGAATTTGATTTATGTGTATGCAAATTCACACACTAAGTATTAGCTTATGAAATTATGGTCGCTGTAAACTTTGTTCTTATATTTTTAATTTTGAAAATTTAACATAATGTGTGTAATTGATCTTCTAATGTTAATTTAAATATTTTCCTCATATTAAAAACTTTTTTTAGTTTTTTTCTAATTAACTTTTTAATTACTGAAAACCACTTTTATTGCACTAAACCATACCTTCAATTTTACTTTATAAAATCGTTATTTGAGATATATTTTTGAAAAAATTGTGTAAGGTAATTTGATTTTAAATTTGCTCAAATAAAACTTTGCAAGGAAAGTGTACATTTTAAATTAAAAATTTTACATATTTAAGCATTTCAAATATTTTTATTAAACTGAAATTCTATCCGTTATGTGATCTAATTCTTTCTTAATTTGTGTTGAGAATTCATATTTCTTAACATGTAAAGTAAATATTCTATTTCCATAGTAAGTTTATTATTTTTGCAGTCTTCACTAAGTGTTAGAATTACATAAGTTCCCTACAACTTGTATAGTTAATTGCTACTGGGGTTGTAGCATAGTAGTGGGAGTTTGGACTAGTACCATTGAGGTATTTGTCCTCTCTCTCTTCCTCTTTGGGTGAGTGTGTGTGTATGTGTGGCGTTCTAATTGACATTTATAGAGTATCTCGAGTTGATTGTGTTAATATATATATATATATATATATATATATAGTTAATTAGAAAAAGGGGAGTTTGACAATAATACATAAGCACAAAAAAAATAAATCTCATTTTCATGAAACTCTATCCAATATTAATTGGGCAAATAATTTTTCTAACCTATTGATTTCATATATTTTTTTTTGTTTTTGGTCCTAATTGATTTCATATATGTTTGTCCCTTCAAATGCCAATTTTCAAGATATAGATGTGCACAAGCCACCACCGACTCCACTCTCACTACCGAACTTATAATACTATCTAATTCGCTCATTAATGAAGTAAAATTTTCCATTTACTCGAATTATCTATACTATTTATTATTGTAAACAGCTCCTAGCTCTGGACCATTGGAAAATCATACGCGGGTAGATAGTAAGAAATATACCAAATTTTTATTTGTTTTAAGTATATGATGATAATAAGATATTAATCACGCATTTAAAGTACATGTTTAAATCATTTATTTAATTAAATAGCTTCAATGTCTTTTTATTTAAAGATCCCATCCTTGTTACTATTAAAATCTCCCTCTTTGTCTTTCTTCTTTTCCTCCTTATACTCTTCAAATTAATATACTAAAAATCCTATTAGATTTTTCTTTTCTCTTTACTTTGAAACAAGAACCTAACAATAAAGAATCCCTATAAGATAAAACTTTTTTTTCAAAAGCAACGTATAAGAAAGTATTGTTTACTAATTTTGAAATTTATACATTTATTTAATTTTTTTTTTTGTAATTAATTTTTGTGTAGAGATTTGAATCTTAGGATTGTAGCTGAAATCTTGATAGTTGTTCGATATTAAACTTGATGAATTTTGATAAATATTTGTCGGGACTATTGAACTTGAATGAATTTTTCTAATTTCAGACTTGATATTTAATTAAGGGTGATTTAATTAGGCAAGTCTGGATTACCACCACCAAAGTCAATCAAATATGAGAGCAGCATTGTACCAAGAAATTATGGACAGTGTCTTGATAGGAGACACCAGAGGGAGCGAAGTTGGCAAAGAATTGTTCTTCCAGCATCATTAGACATGCGTTGCAGATATCCCGATGCACTAGCATTAGTAAAAAGACTTGAAAAATCGGATCTCTTCATTACAAATGACTTGCAATGCAAAATGGAAGGAGATACAAGAAAAGTTATACGATGGTCAACAAGCCAAGGATCTACCTAATTTGACTGCGGGAGTATTTCGAGCTAAGTTGCAGAATCCGAAAGATCGGTTAGTTAAGAAGGAAATATTCGAAAAGTTGGTTACACACGTTAGCACCAATGCCCAAAAACTGGGCTATCGAGAATGTTGATGATTTATTTCAAGATGTAATGGAGAGTGAGAAGGTTTTTGGTGGAGAAATGGTGGCTTTCGGTCGAAATATTAGACTAGTATTATCAGTTGTTCATAGGGCAACAATCCATCACACTATTTCTACGAGTTCGGTAAGGTCATTTTTATGGCCTAAAATGGACGGTATCACTTTGTCAAGAAAAATATGAGGGCAAGAAACGATCCAAATTTCAGTGACTTCTTAGTTAGAGTTGGAAATAGTGAGAAACCAACTGATATTGAAAGAAATATTAAAATTCCAGATGAGATGATTATTAAGTATGATAATGAAGAAGACTTAACACAACGACTTATGAAGACTATTTTCCCAGCCTTGAATAAGAATTCTCGCTCAGTTTATTATATGATAAGTCCAGCAATACTTGCTTCTCAAAATGAGCATGTTGAAAGCGTAAATGAAAATTTGATCTCGATGCTCCCTAGAGAAGAGAATGTATTTCAAAGTTTGATGAAACGACTGATCACACAAAGAAGAGGATTTTCTGAACACTTTGACTCCTAATGGCCGACCTCCTCATAAATTGGTGTTAAAAGAGAAAGTTTCTAACTATTCTTTTAAGTTATCTAGACCCTGTTGAGAAACGAAAAGTTAATCTTGATTTTGAAAAGTCAAATAGCCATTCAAGATGGTGGCAAAACAGTCAGAAGTTACTAAAATTATTCCATATAATTAAGTTTGTAACTTATAAAATTGGTATTCTAAGAGTCATGCCATTTAGTAGGATACTAGTATAAATAGTGGTTATATATTAGGCATTTTGTGTGTGAGTGTGTGTGAAGGTGTGAGTAAGTGAGTGAAAGAGTTAGAAGAAAAAAAGAGTTGTAAAAGTGTTTTTTAGTAAAGTTTGAGTGAAATAGAAGTATCGATTGAGTAGAGAAAAATTGTGTGTTCTCCTCTCTTAAATTTAAGCACTCTTCTACACCACCCCACCACGTTTCCGCAACAGACCCATCGAATCGGTTATGTAATGGCACAAGAATGGTATGCAGAGACTTCAAAAAACAATGTATTAGATGCGAGATTTTGTTTGGGTAGCATACAGGAAACTAGGAAAGCATGTTTTTATATCTAAAATACCTCTCTCACTAGCGGGAAATGAAGGCTGCCCATGTCAATTTAAACGCAAGCAATTCCCCATTAGACTTTGCTTCGCCATTGCAATAAATAAAGCTGAAGGACAGACAATGTCTAAACTTTATTTTATTTTTTTGTACTTTTTGTTGATCATCCTACAATGCATTTCTTAATATTGTGATACACCATGAGTACTGGAGAGAGCAATTACAACATTATCATCAAGAAGAGAAATTTGAACCACATGATTCCCAATGTATGTGCTCACT